>PVHP010048196.1:0-12629 GCA_004024765.1 Zapus hudsonius | reverse complement strand
TTTCTTTAATTTATGATTGTACAGGCATGCTAGGTTCTCTTGCCACTGCAAACAAATTCCAGACCCAGGTGTCACTTTGTGCATCTGGCATTGCATGGGCACTGGGGAATCAAACCTGGGCCATCAGGCTTTGCAAGCAAGTGCCTTTAATGGCTGAGCCATCTCTCCAGTCTTATGGTTGGTCCTTGGTTTCTAGTCTTGCTCCTCACAGAATATTCAATGCAAGGGGTAGGCGTTAGGGAACTTTATTTTACCGGATAACAGGCATCAGGGTAGTGCAACATCCCAGCTCCAGACCAGACATGCAACACCTACATGCAGCACAGCTAGACGGGCCAGAAGTAGGGACACCCACAGCACACCTGCAGGGATGCTTGGGCCCTGGGCTCTTCTGCCACCTTCGGTGCAGCAGACAGAAGACTGAGCTGCTTCTCGTGGCTGGAACCCCATCACTCTGGCCAGGAAGGAATTGGCACAAGGGGATTGGGTTTTGGCCAGTCCATGACACTTGATTCTATACAGGGTTGGCACAGGCTTGCTGCCTTGGGGAGTCCCCTGCCCAGGACAGCACAGTGCTAACAGGAAGAGGGTCTATTCACTTAACTGCCCCCAATAGTGCTAGACCTTGACCCCAGAAAGGCTTAACAGAGTTGAGACTAAGACCCGCCCTACCTAGCAGGGACATGCCAATGAAGGGGACTTCCCTGAGCACAGGCAGGGCCTCCTAAGGCAGTAGTAAACTGAGGAAGCTGCTATAAACAGGAGGCCTTGCCTTTGTGCCTCTGGGGTGAGGACATGGGCAGGTATGAAAGCAGGCCTGGGCCATCTAGGCCTCAAGAGGCAGAAGTGGGTGATCTGTGGGCTTCCTGGAACAGATTTTAGGGCTGGGAAGACCAGGCCAGGAAAGTGAGGGTAGGTGTCCTACCCAGAACCCCATGCTGGCCTCTGCCAGGGCCACAGGGATGACAGCTAGACGGAGAACTTCAAGGCACCAGGATTCTGAGGAGCAGCAGGGCCACTCCACACAGACAGTGATTATAATAAACATCTTCAGCTGAAACTATGCGATGAGCATAGAGAATAGGAAAAGAGGGAGAGAAACAGACAGCCAGAGGGAGGTAAACGAGGGTCGAGGAGACAAACTCCATGAGGGTGGCAGTGAATGTGACCGTATGGAAGAGGAAACAGACAGGAGAGAAGGGAAGACAGCCAGAGATGGCCTGAACAAGCAGCACTTCTGGTCCCTACGAAACAAGGCACCAGAGTGAGAAACGTTCCTGTGGTCCTTGTGGGGTCAGGACAGGTGCTGGAGGAGGGGCGGGCAGCTGCTGAAGGGCATGGGCCTGCCGGAGCCTCACACCTGCACACCGGTGGCATTCTTGATCAGGGGTATCTGCAAGGGTGGAAGGTGAGGATACTATGAGACCTTGGCTGTAGGGCCCTGAACCCTGGATGGTAGAGTTCAGTGGGCTGTCCATGAGTCTACCACAGCCAGGCAGGTACACACCTTGGAGAGGTCCACACCGGTGAGGGCATGCACGGAAGCTGGAAGCTCTGCCAGCAGCCGATTCACTTCTGAAGTCACCTTACTGTTGTCCCCACTGAGGACCACAATTTCATCGACTTTGGTCAGAGGTGCAGCAATTTTGGCAGCGATCTAGGAGGTAGGGTGGTCGGAGAGTATAGTTCTACTCAGTCCTGACTCCATCCACCTGCCCTGCCTCTGCTCCACGGCTCCCTCCCTTCAAGTCAGGAAACCCAAAGCATCCTGGAACATCCTAATTTGCAAGGTATGGAGAAGTCCATGTCCCAAAAGGCATGAGCCTATTGGAGGGTTCCTATCCCTACTGAGTATTCTCATTCAATTCTTCTAGCTGGTGTGGCTGTGACTAACTAGGTTCAGAGATGTTCTGACACTTACCCTATTGATCAAGCAAGGAGACTTGCATGAACCTCACCTGGGGTAGGGTTTCCAGCACCAAGGCCATCTTGGCTGAGTCGCCATATTTCTGGTAGGCCTCAGCCTTGAGCTTCATGCGCTCAGCCTCTGCCGTCCCCATCGCCTCAATGACTGCTGCCTCGGCTTCTCCAATTTTGCGGATCTTCTCCGCTTCTGCCTGTGCCAAGAGGACTTGCTTCACCCTGGGGAAGTCCAGATCAGGTAGATCACTCAGAGGCCTTGCCTGAGGCCCAATACACCCTCCAGCTCTCTGTTCTGGTGGCTGTTAAGGGGTGGGAATCAGTTGAAGAGGGTCCCCTGTTCTGCTGGTTCTGGCCAGGCTGAGGCCAGAACTCCCAGCTGTGAGTGGGAGGGATCTAACTGGGAGGCTCTTTGTGCCAAGCACTATGCCAAGTGTCACAGCCTCCTTATCCACTTAGTCTTCCAGAAAACATTTCTGGGGAGGAGAGTTGGGCTTATCCTCTATCACAGGACGGGGCAAGCATGGTGGTGGTGGTGGTGGGGCATGGCTTGAAGCTATGGTTGATAGGGTGGAGAGAACGCTGACTTCAGAGCAGCCTTACTAACTCCAGAGCCGAGCCCAGCCCCCTCACTTTTCACCCTCAGCGATCTGCTGGATCCGGTGGGCCTCCGCCTCCGCAGGGCAACGCACTGTGGCGATAAGCTCCTTGTCAGTGCGAAGGATCTCCTGAGCCTCCACGGCGATCTGCTTCTTCCGCTGCACAACCTCGATCTCTATCTCTTCCTGCCTGATCTTCTGCTGCTCTCGCGCTCCTTGCAGCTCATAGGCCAGCTGGGCCTCAGCCATCTGCAGCAGGAAGCCCGACATGGGAGAGGCTGACCGGAACATCTGGAGCTCTGAGCCCCATGCTGGGGTGTCCCCCGGCTTCTCACCTTGATGTTGACCTCCTCACTGAAGGCTGACTTTTGTAGCTCAAAGGCTCTCTTGGAGTCAGCTATCTTGGTGTCTGCCAAGAACTTCACATCCAGCATCTCCTTTTTGCATTCAGCTTCCTGGAAGCAGGAAAAGTAATGTTCAGGATCACCTGAGAGACTATGGGCCCAACAGCCTTGAGCTTTCTGCCCTCGAGGATGAGAGGGAAAACCCCTGGTACCCGGATGCCTGCGTCACGCTCCGCCTCTGCCACACCAATATCAGCATCTCTCTGCACTACAGCAGTCTGTGTCTTGCCCAGGGAGCTCAGATAGTCCACTTTGTCATACACGTCCTGGAGAAGGCAGGGGGATCATCCCAGGGGAGAGACATGGGTACAAAGGTGCCCCTCCCACAGAGCACCTATCTCCCAAAGGGGCACCGTGGGGTATAATCTCATGCCATCTTACCTTGATGGTGAAGCTGAGGATCTCAATGCCCATGCGGCCAACGTCAGGGGCTGCCACTTCCCGCACCAGCTTGGCAAACTGGTCTCGGTCCTGATAAATCTGCTCCACAGTCAGGGTCCCTAGGGGCAGAAGGATCATGGACCAATCCCCAGAGGCTCAGACAGCTTGGCAGAAACTTGCAAGTAGAAGCCTGGGTACACTACACGCCTGGGTCAAGCAATCTGAGCTGGGTCTTCCAGGGGTTTCTTTTTAAAAATTAATTAATTTGGGAGAGAGAGAGAGAGAGAGAGTTATGGGTGTACCAGGGCTTCTTGCCACTGCAAATGAACTCCAGACACATGTAACACTTTGTGCATTTGGCTTTATGTGGGTGCTGGGGAATTGAACCCAGGCTGGCAGGCTTTGTAAGCAGGTGACTTTAACGGCTGAGCCATCTCCTCAGCCCTCTTTCTGGTTTTTTTTTTTGCCCTCTTGTGCAGTCAGTCCAGTCTGATGAACAAAAGTGTCCCAAGCAGTACCAACTGTCTTAGCAGACTGCCTCCCAACCCCAATGTCCTCCCCTTCAAGTCACTTTTCTCCCCTGATGCTGGGGATCAAACCCATGGCCTCTTGCCTGCTAACCTCTATCACTGAACTACACTCTCTCTCTCTCTTTTTTTTTTTTTTTGGTTTTTCGAGGTAGGGTCTCACTCTAGTCCAGGCTGACCTGGAATTCACTATGTAGTCTCAGGGCGGCCTTGAACTCATGGTGATCCTCCTACCTCTGCCTCCCAAGTGCTGGGAGTAAAGGTGTGCACCACCACGCCCAGCTTACTGAACTACACTCTCAGACTACCTCAAGTTTATTTTTTATTTTGTTTTTCAAGGCAGGGTCCCAGGCTGACCTGAAATTCTCAGGCTGGCCTCGAACCTGTAAGATGTTTCAGCTCAGACCTTAGCAGGATGGCGCTCCCCTCACCCCCACGCCCTGCACCCCACCTAGCCTAGCCTTGCACATATTCCTGGCCCTGGCTTGGGGACCCTGTGAGATTGGGCAAGGCCTCACCAAGGATGGAGCGGAGATGTCCCTCCAGGGTCTGTAGGACGACATTCTTGATGTCCTGCACGTTTTTGCCCAGGAACTGTTCACAGGCCACAGCCAGAAGCTCCTTCTCTGTCATGATCTTCACCTGCCATGGTCACAGAGGTGCCTGAGCCAGGCTGGGGGAGGCAGATGGAGGCCCCAGTCCCAGAGGTGAAGAGATAGGCAGCTGTGCCTCTTCCCTTGTCAGACCTGGAGGTCCTGGGGTGGCAAAAGGGGCTTCCAAGACCCTCAGAGAGGAGATAGCAGCACAAGGAAGTCTTACACTGAGAATTCTGTCTTCATTGGCAGCCCCAGGCCCTGATCTGGCCCCTCTCCCACATGGGCCCCACTCTTCCAGCCCACTGTTCCCTCATTAGCCTCATCCTCTGTGGTCTCCCCACATGTGGGAGATCCTCAGATTCAGGGGCCAAGAATATGCAAAGAAAATGAGCAACAGAGAAACACACAGACAGATGGACTTGGAAAGAGCCTAGACAGGGTAAGAGATTGGTTCCAGGGGTACAAATGATGGCGCCTTTGCCTCTCGATGTACTCAGCCAACGCCCTCACCAGATGCCTAAAACAGGTAGAACTTCACTGCCCTGTGAAGCTGAGGGTGGGTTAGGGTGGGACGCCCTCCTAGGCTCCAGAGCTCCTCTGCCTTGCAGGACCTCTCCCTCTGGGCCACCCAGGGAACAGGGAAGGCCTAGACTCTGGGGCCCGATGTCCAACACCTGCAAAGAATGGGGGCAGGTTAGTGAGACAGGAGCCCTCAGCACTGGTTCTGTCCCATGAGGGCCACTGAGGAGAGAAGGAGTGTCTGTTAGTTTTGCTGGTGGCCAAGGAGGCCCAGTGAGCATGTTCCAATGATGATGACTCTTGTTGGGGAGTGGCAGGGGTTCTGGAGAGAGACTGCCCCTGGATGCCGTCCTCTCCTCCTCCCCCCAAACCCCAGCATGGGGACGAAGCACCTCCATGGACATGCGTGGGACTTCTGAGTTACTATACCTGGGCGACACCCGTCACAGTTAAAGCTACCCCCTCGGCCGTCTCTACGTCCTCGCAGCGGGGCTGCAACGTCATAATCTCTAGGGAAATCCTGCCAAGAAATGCAAAACAGGGGCATGGGTCTGGGGGCCCAGGGCCTGGGATGTGGGGAGAGTCCAGTACCTCATTGCTCTGGCTAGGACAGACCAAGGATCCTGGTGAGGAGAAGTCTTCGAGGGTATGTACCTGAGAGTGTGTGAGAAGGTGAGGGAGGGCAGGGTGAGCACAGGCAGCTCCAGGGGAAGTGGGATACACATGTGCACTTATGGCCTCTGCTCAGCCAGCCTGGCTTGAATTGTGAAGAAAAGGAAGCAGAAAAGGAAGGACTGTGGCGCTCTAGGACTGACGGAAACTGGGAGAACCTAGGTTAGCTGGGCATGTGTGGGTGTTTTCAGACAGTGGTAGGTGCTGGCACTCCAGGCTGTGCCATGGAGGCTGTCTATGTATGTCATCTGAATGTTCCTCAGGAGCCCTTATCTCCTGGGTCTACTCAGCACTCCAGGATGCCCTCAATAGGCTGTCTAGAAACCTCTGCCTGCTAGGTGGGCATGCTGGAACTATGCCTTCTACTGGGATAAATACTGAGCCCACATCCCTTGCCAGAGAAGCTCTGTCTAGTCCCTCTACCTGGCCATGGGCTAGGACTTGGAGCTAACCCTGTTATTGGGCCCATGGAAAAGGCAGGCTGGAGTCACACTGGCAGTGTTAATGCTAGGAAGAGCTATGTGGCCATAACACGACTCCTCATTTCCACACTCCCCTAGTTCACAAGGGTCCTGGGCACTGACAGATGTCTCAAGAATAGTAGAGGTATGGAGGGCTTGGGGCTGCTTCTAAAGGCTGAGGGAGGCCTGGAACCTACCCATTTTGCCTAAGGTGCTTCAAGCCTCTGCACAGAATGAAGCCTGTCTTCCCATGGCTATGGGGGCTGATGAGATGGCAATGGTTAGAGCTGGCAGAATGGGCTAGGGAGGAGCCTGAGAAGGCTGAAGGGCAGCTCAGTGATGAGGAAAGGGGAAGGAAAGATGCTGTTTAAGGCTCTTCTAGCCTGTGGACCTACCAGCAGCAGGCTTTGAGGGGACGGGGGTTTTGGATTTCCATGGCTACGTTCTCAGGGCTGAAACCAAGCCAAGTGCTGGGACAAGAAGTAAGAAAGATGGGATCCACACACTATAGAAAGCACTTGGAGTTGCTCAGTAATCTAGTCAAGAACAGATTTCATCAGCTACAGCTACATGGTAATGAAGTTTAGCATCCAAGGACACTCACGGGCTGACTTGGTTAAGGCTTCCAGAATGAGGGCCCTAAGGATCTACAATACTCCACCCTGGCACCCAGAGCAGCAAGAAGGGGAAGAAAGGTGCAGGAGGCACACTCTCAGGAGGGGAGTCTATCCAGCTTCTGCCTGCCAGGCCCCGAAGGGCAGGAAAAGAGAAGGTTAGACATAGAGGAGGAAGCAGGTGGGTTATTACCTGTGCAACCCCTGTTACGAATAGCGGGACCCCCTCCGACGTCTCAATATTCTCACAGCGACACAGGATGGTCATAACCTCCAGAGACAGTCTGAGGAGCAGCCAGGGGGTAGGGAGAGGTAGGGACAGGAAGGGTAGGAGGGGACACAGCAAACACACACAGTGGTTACCAGATAAGCACTGATGCCTGCACATGGGGGCAGTGTAGGAGTGCTCTCAACACTAACCCACCCCTGCCAGCTTAGCCCAAGGCTGCAGGAAAACACAGGCACCCCCTGGTGGCCTGTGGCTTTCACATCCTGTTATCTTCCAACAGGAGCAGCTGGGCTGCGGGTGAGAGGTTTATAGTGCCCAGGGCCCAGGACCCGAGGTCAGGAGGCCTGTATACAGGGTATCCTGGTAGCTACAATCTTAGTTTTCCAGAAGATTCCTGTCACAATCTGGGGAAATTTAACCTTAGCTCCACCCTCCTGACCAAAGTCAAACCTGTTTCTAGAAACTGAGAAGAGGTGGCTGCTCCAGGAATTAGTGAACCACAGCAAATGCTGAGTGGGACATGAACCCTTGAGGAAGGGACTAATGTCACTAAAAAGGCAATGTAGAGCCAGAAAAGCTCAAAGAAAATTTTAGGATGTCAGATTTGGGGTGGGAGGATGAAATAAGGCTAAGGGAGAAAGTGTGCTTGTGCCAGAATGTTCCCAGGGACAGACGGGAGATCATGGCGTGATTGACTTGGAGCATGGGCAGGGAAGAGTGTACTGGCAGAGAGTGAGGTGCGCTGGTAGGGTACTTAGCCCACTCCAGCTGTGCCTTGCTTGCGTAGAGAGGATCCAGGCAGAGGCATGCTGTGGACAGGGTGGATAGGCTCCTTAAACCCAAGGAAGGAAGGGAAGACAGAGGGTGAAGCTAAAGGGATAGATGCAGGTAGATGGAGGGGCTGAGGAACAGCAGGCAATATGAACCTCCCACCTCAACCCCAGGAACGGCTGTTCTCAGAACCACTTCAGAGCCTCTAGCCATTCAGACACTTGACAAAGGTTGTCTTCATTTGAGCACCTAACACTGGCGACACTCTTGGATGTGAGAGTACTTTTTATTTTATTTATTTGCCGGGGGAGGGGGAAGGAGAGAAGAGAGAGAGAATATGAATGGGTACGCCAGGGCCTCTAGCTACTAAATGAACTCCAGTTGCATGTACCACTTTGTGCATCTGGCTGTATGTGGGTACTGGGGAATCAAACCTGGGTGGTGTTAGGCATTATAGGCAAGAACCTTAACCACCGAACCATCTCTCCAGCCCCAAGAATATATTTTTTTTCAGTGTTGGGGATGGATCTGAAGGTCTTGCACATGTGAGGCAAATTTTGTACCTCTGAGTAACCTCCCTAGCCTGTGAGAAGACTCTTAATCTGGCTCAGACAGAAACCCATCAAGCTCTCTTCTGGGAAGGAACAAGGGAAGCAGGAGGAAGGAAGGGAGAAAGGGAGGCTGCAGCTCAGATGCCAGAGGTGGAGGAATTGCTCAGGTAAAGGAAAGAGCTGCCCAGTTGGAGACTCAGGATAGTATAGATGTTGTGGCAGGTGAGACTTCACTGAACCTGGAGACAGTAATGGCTGATTCGCAGGTGGATGACATGTAGGGTGGCTGTGGAAAGTTCCTCAAAAGGGAGGCCAAGCTAGGAGCTTGATTTTTTTTTTTATAGTCTCGTAGCCAAGACTAATATGAACTATTGATAGTCCAGACTGACTTTGAATTTGTCAATCTCCTGAGTGCTAGGATTACAGTTATGCACCACTATACTGGGGTAGGAGTCTCTATCTGATCTGAGAGGCTCCAACCAGCCTAGGGAAATAAAGGGCCCAGCCTAAGGAGATGTCCTGCAAGTAGGCTAGGGGCTGGAGAAGAGCTAACCCCAGATAAGGGAACAAGAGGGGAAAAGGCTGCAGGGTCAGACTGCACAGCCAGAGTGAGCATACTGAGCCCGAGCTCAGCCCCATGCCTAGAATGCAGTACAATAGGCCTCCCAACTCTCACTTCCAGCCTCCTGTCCTGGGGCTCCGTTCTTGGAGCAAAATGGATTGGGAGACTGGGGATGTGAAGAACAAGCTGTCCTGGCAGCAGCTATTCTCGTAGGACAGGTTTGAATAAAATATTCTGTTGTGCTGGGACTGCACATATGTGTGTGGAGGGGGCAGTCACTAGAAAGAGCTCTCAAGCCTGTGGCAGATCAACTGATCATCCAGGTTCCAGGTGTGCCTCATTCTTTTTTTTTTTTGGTTTTTCAAGGTAGGGTCTCGCTCTAGCCCAGGCTGACCTGGAATTCAGGTTGGCCTCGAACTCACTGCGATCCTCCTACCTCTGCCTCCCGAGTGCTGGGATTAAAAGCATGCGCCACCACGCCCGGCTCCAGGTGTGCCTCATTCTGACCACACTGATTACTTTCTAACACTGTTGGCCCTGGACCAGAAGAGTCACCCAGGTTCCTTCAGAGAGGCAGGGTAAAGTGAGGGAAGAGGCAGGAGAGTGGAGATTATTAGGTTAAAAAAAAAAAAGGTGGTTTTCCATCCCCCAACCTTGGCAGTCAAGCACCCTGAACTTGGTGCAGACATGAGCTTCATGACTGGTAGGGAGTGGGGTGGAGGGGGTTTCTGCTAGCAAGTTGCCTCATCTCCTGGGTGGTGTGCATTGAGGCAGCAGGAGGGGTCACATCTGGCTCTGTCCTGTGCTCTGGAAATACCAGCAGGGAGAGCTGGAATGTCTGCCTCTAGAAAGTCTTTGCAGACATCAGGAGTCCAGACTTGTCTTGCCTGGTCCCAGAAGAAATTTCTTACACTCCTACTCTTGTTTCCCACCCAGTGTTATTACAGACCACTTCTGACATGGCCCCTGTTTAAATCGTTCCAGGGCCTGGGCAGGTGAGCATGTATGTGTGGGATTTCTGCCCTTTCCTCCCCTCTGTCTACCCTTCCAAATGATATATAATCAAGAATTTTTTTGTTGTCTTTTTTGTTTTTGTTTTTTGAGGCAGGGTCTCACTTTAGTCCAGGCTGACCTGGAACTCAATATGTAGTCTCAGGGTGGCCTCCGACTCATGGTAATCCTCCTACCTCAGCCTCCTGAGCAATGGGATTAAAGGTATATACCACCATGCCTGAATTAAGACTTGTTTTGAGTCAGGGTCTTGCTATGTAGGCCAGGCTGGCTTCAAACTCCTAATCCAGAGATTACAGGTATGTGAGCCTGGTAAGATTTCTGAGCAACACTGAGCTAGAAATCAGAACCAGATCTTGCCTGATTCCAGCCCTGCATTCTCTGGGAGAGAAGCAATACTGACTCGTGGAAAAGAGCCCCCATAAAGAAGAGGGGCCCATGGGACCTTCCTGATGTGTGCCTCCTGCATCCCTGTACAGCCCATTTCAGCTGCTCTTTAGGGGGTTTCCTCCCACCAGATGGAGGATGGAATGGCCTATGGGGGGGTCAGGTGCTGGAAGCCCCTCTCTTTCTTGCCCACCAGGATGATAGGTCCTAGAGTCCCTGGGCCCTTACCTCTGAGTGTCGGAGATACACCACCAGGCCCAGGCCCAGCCGCCAAACACGTACTGCTTATAGTCAGAACCACAACAGCCCCCTGGGAAGCAAAGCAAAGCACTGCTGGTCAATCAGTACCTGGGCCTGTCTGTTCCCCAATCCTCTAACAGCAATAGCAACTCAGACCTTTTATTAAAAAAAAAAAAAAAAAAAAAAGTTGGGTGTGGTGGCGCACGCCTTTAATCCCAGCACCCACGCCTTTAATCCCAGCACCCCGGAGGCAAAGGTAGGAGGATCACTGTGAGTTCGAGGCCACCCTGAGACTACATAGTGAATTCCAGGTCAGCCTGGGCTAGAGTCCTACCTCAAAAAACCAAAACCAGAAAAGAAACAAATTTAAACTGTTTGCAAGCAGAGAGAGAAGAGAAACAGAGAGAGGATGGGTGTGCCAGGGCCTCTAGATGCTGCAAATGAACTCCAGATGCATGGGCCACTTTGTGTGGCTTTATGTTGATATTGGGGAACTGAACCCAGGTCATTAGGCTTTGCAGGCAAGTGCCTTAACCACTGAGCCATCTCTCTAGCCTAAATAACTTATTTTTTTGATAAGGCAGGGTCTTGTTTTAGCCAAGACTGGAATTCAATATATAGTATCAAGCTAACCTGGAATTCACTATGTAGTATCAGGCTGGCCTGGAACTCAACAGTGATCCTCCAACCTCTGGTTTTGCTGGGATTAAAGGCATGAGCCACCATGCATCGCTTTTTATTACAGGGAGGGAGAGGGGGTGTTGGGTTTTTTTTTTTAAATTTCATTTCCTTTGATTCATGCTTCCTGTTTTTTTTTTTGGGGGGGGGTTTGTGGGTTTTTTTTTGTTTTTCGAGGTAGGGTCTCACTCTAGTCCAGGCTGACCTGGAACTCACTCTGTAGTCTCAGGGTAGCCTTGAACTCACAGTGATCCTCCTACCTCTGCCTCCCGAGTGCTGGGATTAAAGGTGTGCGCCACCACATCCGGCCTGTGTATTTCTTTGTACCGCAGGTTAACTGCCTCTGCAAGTTTTTACTGGCATGTCCTTTAATGTGATGAATAATGTTGGCTTTAACAGAGAAGTTCACAGCAAGAATTTTGGGAATTGATTTTTTTTCATTCCTGGGTGGAAAACATGCTGACCGTGTCCACAGCCTGCATCTGTGGCTCAACCAACTTTCAGTTGACAGTTTCCAGGAACCAGTTCCCTTTGAGGCCTTTTCCCTTTCTCTTCGCTTCCCCTCTTACTACCACAAGTGGGTCAGAGTTTTGTGGCCTTCCTTCCCTACCTGCTCCCATGAGGGGAACAAAGCCACTCTGAAGGTTTTTTTTTTTTGTTTTTTTTTTAAATATATATTTATAGGGCCTCCAGCTGCTGCAAACAAACTTCAGACGCATGTGCCATTTTGTTATCTGGCTTTACTTGGGCGCTGGGGAATCAAACCAAGGTCCTTAGGCTCTGGAGGCAAGCGCCTTAACCACTGAGCCATCTCTCCAGCCCCACTCTGAAGGTTTGGAAGTAGAGCACCAGCCTCATGGATATATGTCAGCCAGACACAAGGCTATCACCTTGACAAGACTCCTTCCCACCAGCCTGAAAGTATTGCCCCTTTGCATCCCTTTGCAGCTAGTCCACAATGGTAGCAAGAAAGACTCACGGCATTATGATCCTCTCAGAATCCATGTCTTTCCCCATATCTCACCTTCTACAAAATAGGAATTTTGCTAGTCATGGTGGTGCATGCCTTTAATCCCAACACTTGGGAGGCAGAGGTAGGAGAATTGCCATGAGTTCAAGGCTACCCTGAGACTACATAGTGAATTCTATCTAGGTCAGCCTGGGCTAGAGCGAGACCCTACCTTGAAACAAAAAAAAAAAGGGGGGAAATGGGTGTTGGAGATATGGCTCAGTGATTGGGGCAATTGCCTGCAGGGCCTGGTAACCCAAGTTTGATTCCCCAGTACCCACATAAAGCCAGATGCACAAAGTGGTGCATGCATCTGGAGTTCATTTGCAGTGGCTAGAAGCCCTAGTGTGCCCTTCATCCCCTCTTGATCTCTCTCTATCTCCTTGGAAATAAATATACAATTAATTAAAAAAAAAAAAGCCAGGCGTGGTGGCGCATGCCTTTAATCCCAGCACTCAGGAGGCAGAGGTAGGAGGATCGCCATGAGTTCAAGGCCAC
>PVHP010048195.1:0-12617 GCA_004024765.1 Zapus hudsonius | reverse complement strand
AACTGTGTAGCAAGGGGGAGGAGCAGACGAGCTGGAGGCCAGAGGGGGGGAGGGGCTGCGTACAGATGCCGATGAAGAAAGAATATTAATACAAGGAATAAAATAAAAAGAAAACAACAGAAAGAAGAAAAAGAAAGACACACCTATGCCTGGGAGGGGCGGGATAGACAGACGGCGGGAGGGTGGGGGCTGAAACACAGGAAAAGCCACGCCGCCGAAGGAACGCCGCCGCGGAGGGAAAGCCACGCCGAAGGAAAGCCAAGCCGAAGGAAAGCCTCAGGCGCCGGTAGGCGCCGGCAGGCAGACCCTGCCCGCCTGGAGGACTCACTGCCTTTTGCTGGCTGGTCAACGCTGGTGGCCTCCAGTCCTACGGATCCTGTGCTCTGAGGTGCCTGGATTCAGCGGGCAATCGCAGCTTGTGTCCACGATCTGGATTCCTGCTGTATCCCCTGGCCCTTATTCCCCGAGAAGTGTGCGGCGTGTTTACTAGTCAGCTATCTTTTTTCCAATCCTCATGGATATTTTTATATTGCTTATGACGTAGGACAATTAACCTACCTGTTGAGAATCAAACATAGGCATGTTCAAATTATTTAATAATCAAGCTAGTTTCCTTGTTTGTATATTTAGTTGTCAAAATGACTTCACTCTATTTACTCTCAGACACTTGAAGGCTGATCATGAGTCACATCTCATTTTAATTATATGCAAAACTATCTTAGAAAAGTACTGTGTATAACAAAGCTAAGGAATTTATAACATACAGCTACTGGATGTCATATATGCAGAAAGATAATGAAAAGAATGTATAATGAAGCATGCAAATAACTAAAGATGTAAATTATCCTTTAAATTGTTCAGTTATTGCTAATAGACATTTTATATTACAAAGAACAGTATTTGAATACACTGGACTTTGGAAGATGTCAAGACAAATCATTTCCAAATGTTAAAAATCTTTTTTTAAATCTATTTACAGTTTTAAGCTATTTGATAAACATCTTTTTTTCAGAAAACAAAAAACATTTTTGAAAATGAATTATATGTATTCATGGAACTAGTAGGGAAATATAGTTTCTATTACAAATATTCACCTAAAAATTTCTCAACTTTAAATTACACAAATAAGAACAGTAATTATTTTTAAAAAGATTTTGGTTCTGAATATCACATCTTGAACTTAAGAAACATTGAGCCAAATCGTTCTTTTTATCAGGGCTTTATTAGCGTTAAGCAGTGAGACTTCAGTAGAGGAGGTGAGAAATGAGAATATTAAATGTCTACCAGGACCTATTAACTTGATAAACAACTATGGACCAAGGAGAGAAAGTAAAGGTGAAAAGGATATGGTAAAGTCAGGATCCTGAAGTAAAGAAAGTATTAACATACAAGATTCTTGAAAATACCATATTTGAATAGATATAGGTGTTACCAAAATTAACTTTGATCCATTTACTCAACAAAAGTTCTGTATTCTGAAAACTAGAATATTTTGTTTTTATTTGAAAATCTAGAAAGACTAACTTCTCAAGGTAGTGCTAGATATGTCTAAATATAGGGTGTTTCACTGTACATGCATTGTGGGAAAAATTCACTTAAACATGTGAACATAAACTAGCTAAGTCTATTTTAACATTTAGTCTCATGTCACATATAGTGTAAGCTTACATTCAGTTTGAAAGATTATCTGTAAGTTCATAGAACAGTTGTTATTCCACATTCATTTTCATGCAATGATATTTAAACTATAATTTCACTGCAGATGCAACACTTTTTTTTACTCTAAGAGCCATTTTTATACAGTAAGCCAATAAGTAAGAGTACAATGCTTAGCATGGTGAAGAGTACTTTGTAATACATATTACAAGTTTTAGCTATCTTATTCTTAAGTAACTGAATATAATTTTTTGGAATATTATCATCACCTTTCCAAATATCCTCAGCTCATTTGAAATACAGCAGTTTCTGATTCCTTTTAAAATATTCTCAGCAGGAATTTCATTTGAAGTTACATATATACATTTACATAAAAGGTCTTACAAAAAACTCTGACATTTCCAACTCTCCATACCATGCTATCAGATATCTCCAGAAAGCTTCCTTCTAATGAGCATGCAATAGGCACAGTAACAATATCCTACACATAGGAAAACAATGACTGAATTGAGAGGGAATCTTTGCTTTACTGATTCTGTCACGTAAACAAGAAAAAAAAGCATACAAAACCATCACAGAAAAGATCATTCCACATCATTTCTTTATTTACCTCAAACAAGTAAAGCAGATAACTGAAAGAGGGAAATTTTATGAGGAGTAGGATATTTTCTGTAAGTACTTTGAGGAAACAAATATTGTGTTTTATTTGGGTATACAAAATAATTAGGAAATAGCACCAGGTACATATGATTTATTCTTTATTCAAGAATATTAATGTACAATGAAAAAGTGGTATCCATATGTGAAGGAATCAGAAAATATTATCTGAGAAGGTGATTGTGCATATTGCTATCAAAATGCAAATAAAAATAAGGCATCAGCCCTACACTACACATGAAGATAAAGGTTTCTTTAATGAAGGGTTATTATATGACACAAAATACAACCTAGTAAATAGAAATGACAAGAACTTTACCTGATATTCCTTTAGCCAGGACAATAGGCCAGAAAAGCTGAAACTGGCCCAGTTTCCTCCATAGTAGCTTCTTCTGTAAGAAAGAAAATGAGAAGGGTATAAAAACCCAGCCACTGATCATCAACTAAGACAAACCTGGCCCATTTCTGTCTCAAGAGTTTTATAAGAAGTAGTAGCAAACTAAATTAAAATTGGTCATCTGAGATCCCAAAGGAAATGTATGTGTGTATGTGTGTGTAAGTTAAAAAAAAAAAAGTATCATTGTACTCCTCAAAGTTTTGCTGACCAAGTGACCTGGTTGACATGGGTAATGAACAGGTGACATTAACATATATCTATTAGAGTTCATAAAAATAGACAGGAAGAAAACTTTGAAAGATTTCAAAGAAAGCTATAGAAAAATTGCTACAGTAAATCTTAAGTAATGACATCTTTGCCACCACGGCCATGCACAAATCCAGAGATGTGGTACACCTGAAATGTGACTTCTGGTGTGGAAGTGTCTGTATTCCTATGAAGTGTGAACATTCTGATGCTGGAATATCATGGCAATAAAGGATTTAAATATTTGATTTAACAAGTTCTGATAAATAGGAGCAGAATTCCCACAGATGAGCATGAGAGCTATTATCCACCATTTTACAGTCCTATGACTGTTTACAGTTAGGAAGCCAGTAAGCTGTTATGCTTACATCAGAGAATAGGGGAAGGGAAAGGCCAGCAAACTAAACACTTAAATGAGGAAAAAAACAAGGCTGTCAGCAATTTATACCCTCTCTTCCCTTGCATGAGAATATACCACTTTATATATTCACAAATATACATTAAAACTCTCGCACTTGTATAGGCGAAGATTTCTTAGTATACTAAAAACAATGAAACTATTGATGGATTAGACAATCAAAGTGAAAGTTCTCCACTAAATATATCATTTTTTAAAAAGGGGGGATGTAGTTATAAAACATGTTCCAACTAAGGGGGAGTTATTGCTGAGGTGGAAAGACCTATGAATATCAAGAACCAGGAGTTCCAGATGAACCAGGACAACATAAGCAGATTCCATCTCAAAGAAATAATAACCATGAAAAACTATAAATAAACAACAGCAAAACCCAGCATAATGAGTCCGACTATCCATTCATCAGAATAACTACAAGACTTAAAATACCGTGCATTAGGGGGATGACCATCATGCTTGAGTAGTGTAAGTGTGTGTGTGTGTGTGTGTGTGTATATATATATATATATATATATATATATATATATATATCTACATATATATACACACATAAAATGACACAGTTTTCAAAACTATATGACAATTTCTTATAAAACTAAAGACATAATTACTCAATCATTCAGTAATTCTATTACTAAGTAAGCAATTACTCACAAGGAAAACAAAACCACAGAAAATTGAATGACCTAAATTAATCTTTAATTACAAAAACGTATATTACCAAAATGTTTGCTGAGAGTGGAAGGAAGATATCACTGTAAGTAAAGAATTACATGCATTTTTCAAACATATTTAAATGGTACACTTAAAAGCTATACATTTCACTGTATATATACATTATATTTAAAATAACCACAAGAGGGGGTGGAGCAAGATGGTGGACGAGTATCAGCGTCACCAAGACTCTTTCCGTAAAGGTTTGATTTCCCAGCTAGGATCCAAACCCCGGAACCCAGCCGGACCTGACCCCAAGCCCACCCTCTCCCCACCTCCTATATGAGCACAGACAGAGATCCCCAGCAGCTCTTTGCTCTGCAGAGGAAAAGAGAGCCAAACCCTCCCCCAACCCAAGCTCCTGCCATTATCTCCTCTGAGCCTGTGCCTAGCTGAGCACCTTTCCCTCACGGAGCCTCGTCCATCCAGCATCCAATCCTCTGGCGCACTTCTCTCCACGACCCACCGCACATACAAAGACAGACGCAATCCTTGGGCAAACTGAACTAGCTTGGTTCCAGAGCCAGGCCTTAGACAGATACCTGGGAACCTCGGCAACGGCTGGTTCAGATGGGTACCTGGCAGGAGGGCACAGGCGGTTTCGGCGAGTACCAGGGATCATGTGCCAATGCCAGGTGGGAAGACACTGGGTTCTAGTTTGGGGGGCTGGGGCTGTTTTAACTGCAGCATACCAATCAGGGACAGGGGCCTATGAGGTGGCTCTAAGACTAAACAGTCACATACAGAGGGATCCAGAGGGGTAAATATCTGAGCCTGTCTGGAGACAGAACACCCTAACAGGAAAGACCTCTTTATAAGATCAAACCTGGTGATCATTCCACTGGAAGTAAAGTGGGCTGAACAGCACACCTCAGGGTGCCTGAGTCCCAATCAATTACCTGTACATGGGCAGAAACAAACAAAAAAAACCAAAGAAATTAAAGACAGATCTCCCCAACTCAGGGCCTCTAGTCCCATTATGGAAAAGGAAAGTGACAAGAAAGTGGAGACAACAAAAATACCATCCCAAAGACAGAATAATATGACTCCTGACCACAACTGCAATGCAAACATGAAACAGTTAATGGCTGATATGGAAACTATGAAAAAAGACATGAATGTGATGAAGCTCACCAACTCAAGCATAGAATCCAGACTGATATTAATGGAGAGAAATATGAATGAATTCAGAAACACATAAAGCGAATTGAAGATAAACCAACTATGGGAGGAGCTAGAAAATCAATTGATTAATTTTGATGGGGACTTAAGAAAACGTAAAAATGATTTACAGGAATCCCTAACAAAAACAAAAATAGACTGGAAATTGGATCTAACCAAAGAATTGGAGTCTATAATCAAAATTATAGCAGAAACCAAAAATGAAATGGAGTTGTTAAAAACCTCCATAGAAACAATCAGTCCCAGAGTCGACAATCTGGAGGACAGACTCTCATATTTTGAGGACAAGACAGAAGGAATTAATAAGGATGTAATAGGATTTAACAAATTCAAGAAATCAAGTGAGCATAATTTGGGGAATCTATGGGAAAGCATAAAGAGGCCCAATATTAGAATCATGGGGCTACCAGAGGGAGAACAAGCCCAGACTAAGGGCATAGGAAATATTTTCAACAGAATTATTCAAGAAAACTTCACCTATCTAACAAGAGAAAGCCCACTCAACTTTCAAGGGGCCCAGAGGACTCCAAACAGACAGGACATGAAGAAGAATTCTCCTAGACACATTTTAATTAAGATGCCTACCATAGAAAGCAACGAGAAAATACTCAAAGCTGCTAGAGAAAAGCAAACCGTAACTTATAAAGGAAAATCTATCAGACTTACCTCAGACTTCTCATTAGAAACCATGAAAGCCAGGAGGGCTTGGAATAATGCTTTTCAGGGCCTAAAGAAGAATGGCTTTCAAACTAGACTACTGTACCTAGCAAAGCTATCCCTCATAATAGATGGAGAATTGATAGTGTTCCATGAAGCTCTATGATTATTTGAAAACAAAGCTAAAATTTTAGAAGGTCCTATAAGAGATATCCCACATAGAAGAAACAAGAAATCTACCTCAGAAGAGTACCAGAGATCAGGCACGACAATCACAGTCAGTGTCCTAATAACACCAGCACAGAAAACAACCCCCGTTAACCCTTCATCATGGCAGGGCTTAAAGCAAACCTCACAGTTATATCACTGAATATAAATGGACTTAACTCCCCTATAAAAAGGCACACACTTGCAGGGTGGATCAGAAAAAAGGACCCTCCATCTGCTGCCTTCAGGATACGCACTTTACCTCTAAAGACAGCAATCTTCTTAGAGTAAAAGGATGGAAAACAGTTTATCAGGCATGTGGAAGTAAAAAACAAGCAGGTGTGGTTACATTAATCTCTGACAAAATAGACTTTACACCAAAATCAATTAAAAAGGATAATGATGGTCACTTCTTACTCATCAAAGGAATGATCCAACGGGAAGACATCACCATCATCAACATATACGCACCAAATTTGTGTGCAACATAGTTCATAAAGGAAACCCTACTCAAAAATAAAGCAGAAATAATTCCATCATAGTAGGAGACTTTAATACACGTCTATCAGCTCTAGACAGATCAACCAAACAGAAGATCAGCAGGGACATAACAGAGCTCAATAACACCATTGACCAGCTGGGGATAACAGATATTTACAGAACATTCTACCCCAAAGACACAGAATATACATTCTACTCAGCAGTGCATGAAACTTTATCTAAAATCACATCTTAGGTCACAAATTTTCCCTAAACAGATTCAGGAAGATTGATGTAGTTCCCTGTATCATATCGGACCATAGTGCATTAAAGGTAGAAATTAACAATGGAACAGGATCCACAAAATACACAAAGTACAGGTGCCTGAATAATTCGCTTCTAAAAAAATGATTGGGTCATCCAAGAAATAAAACAGGATTTTCAGAATTTTCTAGTAAAAAATGATGACAATAACACATCTTATCAGAACTTCTGCAACACAATGAAGGTAGTCCTGAGGGAAAAGTTCATTGCGCTAAATGCCTTCATATTAAAGACAGAGAGGTCTCGAATCTATCACCTAACCACAAACCTAAGATCATTGGAACAGACGAAAAAGCTAACCCGAGGAGCACAAAACGAAAGGAAATAATTAAAATCAGAGCTGATATTAATGAATTGGAAATAAAGAAAATGATTAAAAAATAGAGAAAGTGTTGATTCTTTGAAAAAGTCAATAAGATTGACAAACTCCTGGCCAATCTAATCAAACAAAGAAATGAGAAAGCCCAAATCAATGAAATCAGAAAGGACAATGGTGAGATCACACCAGATCCCGAAGACATTGGAAGAATCATCAGGTCATACTTCCAAAACCTCTACTCCACAAAATTAGAGAACCTGGAAGAAATGGATAAGTTTTTGGACACCTACCAACTACCAAAGCTCAATCCAGAGATGATAAAAGCACTAAATAAACCTATCACATCCACAGAGATTGAAGATGTAATCAAAAACCTTCACAAAAGAAAAAGCCCAAGACCAGATAGTTTCACAGCTGAATTCTACCAAGCCTTCATCAAAAAGCTGAAACCACTCTTTCTGAAGCTTGCTAGAAGCATAGAAAAAGAGGGAAGGCTTCCAAAAACCTTCTATGAAGCTACCATTGCCCTAAATCCAAACCAGTCAAGGATGTAAAAAGAAAAGAGAACTACAGACCCATATCTCTGATGAACTTATATGCAAAAATCCTGAACAAAATCCTAGCAAACCATATACAATGCTACATCAAAAATATTATCCACCCTGACCAAGTTGGCTTGATCCCAGAGATGCAGGGATGGTTCAACATACACAAGTCGATAAATGTAATACATCACATTAATCGGCTCAACCACATAAACCACATGGTTATCTCAAAGGATGAGGAGAGCGCTTTTGACAAAATTCAACACCACTTCATGTTCAAAGCTCTGGAAAAAATAGGCACAGATGCCCTATACCTGAATTTAATGAAGAAAATTTACAAAACTCGTAAAGCACAAATCATCCTCAATGGGGAATGACTCAAGGAGTTCCCAGTTAATTCAGGATCAAGACAAGGGTGTCCACTCTTACCACTGCTCTTTAACAGAGTGCTTGAAGCTCTAGCCCAAGCGATAAGACAGGAGAAGGGCATAAAAGGAATACAAATTGTAAAGGAAGAAATTAACATATCCCTCTTTGCAGATGAAATGATCCTTTATATATAAGACACAAAGAATAAGATCAGTGTCAAGGTTTGATACAGGTGTCTCCCACAAACAATTGAATGTGTTCTGATAGATCGATCCTCAGCTGATGGCAGTTTGGGTTTTACAACCTCGATGAAGCTGTGTTGTTGGGGGTGGGCTTATGGGGGTTATAAGCCAGCTTCCCCTTGCCAGTATTTGGCACACCTTCCTGCCGCTGTTTGCAGTGCTGTGGCAGAGGTGATGTCCACCCCTCTTCTCATGCCATCATTTTCCCTGCCAGGATGGAGTATCCCCTTGAGTCCGTAAGCCAAATATACCGATTCCTCTACAAGCCCCTTTTGTTTGGGTTCTTCCTGTGCAGCAACTAGAAAGCTGACTGCAACAGTTTGGTACCAGGACGTGGGGTCATCTGTTGCTGCTAGAACCTTGATCTTGTGGCTTTGGGCTTTTGGAAGTGATCTGCAGAAGGAATGTGAACAGATTAGAAAGCTTGTCCTAAGAGGTGCCTTGCAGTGCTGTAAATACAGCATATTGGAGTTTAAAGACCTGAATGTAATGAGAACTATGGACAGTGAGGTTTCGCTTACGAAGGTGAGAAAGAACGTTGTCAGGACTGTGCCAGATGCAATTTGCGTGAGAGGCTTGCTGTGTTCTGCCTGCCTGTGTCCTGGAAACCTGTGCAGGGTTGTTTTATGTAAAGATGGACTGGTGTGAGCAGATGGAGATGGCACAGAAAGAAAGATCTTTGGGTCGAAACTGCTGCCCGTTCCCCTGCAATTGTTTGAGAGATGAAAACCATTGAGATTGGGCCAGCTGGTCTGCATTAGAACAACAGGAAAAATGTGGACTCTTTGAAGGAAGGGGCCTGAATGCTTTTATCTCCCCTGGATTAACAAGTTGGTAGCCCACTTGGTTCTGTGGAATGGAGATTGGTTAGAAAGAGAGGGTCATTGGATTTGCAACACAGTTTTGTTTTTGAAAAATGGCCATCGGTGTGTGAAGCAGGTGTGCAAGGTTGCCCGCATGGAGCCCGATGGACGCATGAGGATGAACTGTGGGTTGCAATGGAGACCCAAAGAATTCCAGGACTATGGATGGGGGGCCAAGGCGAGCTGCTAGCACTGGAGGACGTTTTCGTGGACTGTGAGTAGCTGAGCTGGAGGGGCGGAATTGAATCTCTAAGAGACTTGTGTTATTGGTTAGAATCATTGAACTTGGAGTTACAGATTGATGGTGCCCTGTTTGTTTTAAATCTTGTATTGGTCAATCTGTTTTTGCTGTGCCTCATGTTTTGCATTGTGAATGTTCTGTGCCATTATGGATTTATTTTTGGTATTATGGCTCAATACCATAATATGGCTGTGGGGACTTAAGAGTTGAGTAGAAAACATTGTATTTACATCATATGATTATTAGTTTGTGGGGGCCAGGGACGGACTTTCATAGTTTGATACAGGTGTCCCCCACAAACAAATGAATGTGTTCTGATAGATTGATCCTCAGCTGATGACAATTCGGGAATTAGAACCTCATTAGAGATGTGTTGTTGGGAAGGGCTTATGTGGGTTATAAGCCAGCTTCCCCTTGCCAGTATTTGGCACACCTTTGTGTTTGCAGTGCTGTGGTAGAGGTGATGTCCAGCCCTCTGCTCATGCCATCGTTTTCCCTACCAGGATGGAGTCTCCCCTTGAGTTCGTAAGCCAAATAAACCCATTCCTCCACAAGCTGCTTTTGTTTGGGTTCTTCCTGCGCAGCAACTAGAAAGCTGACTGCAACAATCAGTAACCTCTTGAAGGAGATTAATGCCTTCAGCAACGTGGCAGGAAATAAAATTAAAACACAAAAATCAGTAGCCTTTCTATATGCAGAAGACAAGCAGACAGAAAAAGACATTAGAGAGACTGTCCCATTTTCTATAGTCTCAAAGAAAATCAAACACTTTGGAATATAACTAACTAACATTGTAAAGGATTTATATAAGGAAAATATTGAAACAAAAAAGAAATTTAGGAGGACGTGAGAAGATGGAAAGATATTGAATGCTCATGGATAGGGAGAATCAATATAGTAAAAACGGCAATCCTGCCAAAAGCCATTTACAGATTCAATGCCATGCCGATTAAAATACCAACCTCTTTCTTCACAGGCATAGAAAAAATAATCTCTAAATTTATTTGGAAGGGCCAAAGACGTCGGATATCTAAAACTATTCTAAGTAAAAAAACCTACTCAGGAGGGATCACCTTCCCTGACTTCAAAACATACTACAAAGCCATAGTAACTAAAACAACATGGTACTGGCATAAAAATAGACAGATGGATCAATGGAACAGGATTGAAGACCCAGCTTTAAATGGAAATAACTTCAGTTATTTGGTCTTTGATAAGAGGGCCAACAATGTATGCTTGTACAAAGATAGCATCTTCAACAAATGGTGCTGGAGGAATTGGATAAACGCGTGTGAAAAATGAAAATGGACCCACTCTTTTCACCATCACAAAAATGAACTCCAAATGGATCAGAGACCTTAATATAAATCCGGTAACCCTTAACACCATGGAAGAAAAAATAGGAGGAACTCTACATGAAATAGGAGTAGGGAAAAATTTCCAGGGAAATGCAAATCAAAATGACAATGAGATACAATCTTACCCCTGTCAGAATGGCAATTATAAATAAAACCAACAACAATCGTTGCTGGTGAGGATGTGGGGGAAAAGGAACCCTAATTCACTGCTGATGTGGTTGCAAACTTGTTAAAGCAGTATGGAAATCAGTGTGGAGTCTCCTAGACAGAATGGACATAGAACTATCAATGGACCCAGCTATCCCTCTACTAGGCATCAACCTGCAAGATGTCACATCTCGATGCAGAAAATTTTGTACTAGTATATTTATAGCAGCTCAATTCAAAATAGCCAAGAATTGGAATCAACCCAAATGCCCATCCATGGAAGAATGGACAGAGAAACTGTGGTATATTTACATGATGGAATTCTACCCAGTTGAAAGGAAAATTGAAATATCGAAATTTAGGAAAAAATGGTCTTACTTGGAGCAGATCACACTAAGGGAACACTCAAAGAACAGAGAATTGAATGCAGCATACTCTCCCTCATATGCGGTCCTTAACCAGGATAACCATTTTCTTTATGCAGACTAGTAGAAAGAAGTGAGAGGTTATGAATGAGGGGTAAGGGATGGGGAGAGGGGAATGGTTAACCATGAGGCTAAACCAAATTAGGTTCAAAAACATAAAATCTTCACGAGCATACTGTAACCTATAGAGCAAGTAGTGGATGTCAACTGATAAGAGGGGTCATGAGTAGTAGGGGAGGATGTCTAAGCCTGTGAATAATTCATCAGTCTGACAACCCCAGGTTGCAGCCACCAGTTCCTTCCCTCACTGAGCTGTTGAACAAAGTGACCCATGAGTTTCCAAAAACAAGACAGAATTCTGTCAAAGCTCTTGATTGCCCTCCCCAGGCCTGAGGCAAAACCCTGTTGCTGAAGAAACCACAGAATGCCATGGATCAGCATTGAGAGACCCTTTGAGGTCTGGAATGGTAACCAGCCCCAGATGGCAGTTAGTGCAGTGCTGGAAGTCACTACACAAGCTGACCTGGGAAGCAGATCAATGACAGCTGGAGTAAACAGTCCACTGACTCGAAACACAATCTGCGGCCATGAGTAGGCTGACCACATCTGGTACTGGAAAGGATAGCAAACCAAGAAAGGAGTACTTGTGCAATGGAGGAGCCTGGGCCTGGGGGAGATAATCAACAGCTTTTAATTCAGCCAAATATACCACTCAGTGTGGGGGAACCCTCGATTGGAACTGGGGATTCAGGACGATTATATCAAAGACAGAGAGGTCTCAAATCAATCCTCTAACCACCCACCTCAGGTCATTGGAACAGATGCAAAAAGCTAACCTGAGGAGCTCAAGACAAAAGGAAATAATTAAAATCAGAGCTGAGATTAATGAATTGAAAATCAAGAAAATGATTTAAAAAATAGATAAATAAAAGAGTTGGTTCTTTGAAAAAGTTAATAAGATTGACAAACCTCTGGCCAACAATTTTTGACACAAAGACCCCTAAGCTCACAACATTAAAGCATCCTTAATACTCACCCACTACGACTCAGGGAAATGAGCGGAAGAGGGGGCGGAAAGATTGTGAGAGCAGTGGTGGGGGAGATTATCAGAGGCATGGCACCCCTCAGTAACAACACACTTGGTTCAGGAGAACCTGGCTGAATACTAGGCTA
>PVHP010048194.1:0-12617 GCA_004024765.1 Zapus hudsonius | reverse complement strand
TTGGCCTTTTTGTTGGCTTATGGTGGTTAGTGGGGACTTTCCCATGGAGATCAGCTTCTAGGTCTCCATATGAAGTTGACTTGGATCCCAGTACCAGTTAAGGGTTCCTTGCCACTGAGCAGATCTCTTAGCCAATTTGCCAGCCACTCAGTTTTGTGTGACAGTGGTCTGGAATTTTTAGCAATAGGGTCTTATTTTTGCCTGAGGTGGTTAGTCAAAAGCTTTGACAAAGGCTTGCCCTGTTTTGTGTACCTCTAAGATCACTTTGATCAAGAGCACATTGTGGGAAGTAACTAAGTAGTGACACAGAGAGCCATATGCCAGAGCCATTTGTCTTAGAGTTAGGCTTCCACTCACCCACTTCACTTCTTGGTCCTTGTTACCGAGTGATGGTCTCATCTGCATGGAAAATCTCTCATAGTATCTTCTGTAGGTTTGGCTTTGTGTTCAAAAATTGTAGAGCTGGCTAATTTCATGGAATACTCTCAATTCTCCATCTATTATGAGGGATAGCTTTGCTGGGTACAGTAGTCTAGGTTGGAAACCATACTTCTTTAGGCCTAGAAGAGCATTATTCCAAGCCCTTCTAGCTTTTAAGGTTTCTAGGGAAAATTCTGAGGTAAGTCTGATGGGTTTGCTTTTGTTGGTGATGAGCTTTTTTTTTTCTCTTGCTGCTCAAAGGCCTTTCATTTTACTCTCTGTGTGGCATTATAACTAAGTCTTGGAGAGGTTCTCCTTTGGTCCAATCTATTAGGCATCTTGTATCTCATTTTTCTCTTGCAAGGTAAGGAAATTTTTCTTGAATAATTCTGTTGAAAATATTTTCTATGCCCCTAGCTTGGTTTTCTTTTTTTGGGATCCCCATGATCCTGAGATTAGATATTTTTATGGTATCCCAGAGGTCCTTTGTATTTTGTTCACTTGCTTTTTTGAACTTATTCAAATTTCTGGTTTCCCTCTCCTCCTCTTCTGTTTTATCTTCCACATCTGATATTCTGTCTTCCCAGTTATTGATTCTAGTGGTAAGGGATTCTACAGAGGTTCTTATTACTTCTATTTGGTTTTTATTTTCTGAGGCTTCTTTTTGAGTTGCCTCTATCATCATGTTGATATATGTTTTCATTTCAAGGTTTGAGTTACTTATTTCTTCCTGGTATTCATTCTTGTATTTGTTCATGTCATTTTTTTTTAGTTTGGTTAGCTGTTTCTTGAGGCCTTCTGTTTGCTAGTTTGCCTCTAGTTCAATCACTGATCTACTTAGGTCCATTTGATTCTCCTCTATGATATTAAGCCTGGTTGTAAAGATTGTGAACTGACTTTCTTCTTTATCAAGTCATTTATCAATCTTTTCTTCCATGTGCAACATTAATATTTTATAAACTCTATGCCAGTATGATCTGAGTGTAGTGTCCTGTCGTCCTGAGCTTGCATCTGCTGTCTCCCTTTTACAGTTTACTTGTTGGCTTACCCCTTGGGACTTGGTAGGTTAGGTGTGAATTCCTTGGCTGGTATATTCTTCTTGCGTTGGGATCTGCCCATTTTGATTCCACTAGGAGTGTTTATGGGATGAGTTTGAGATCTGTGCACTTTAACAGTGTGGATGGGATTGTGCTGGGCTCCAGGGAGAGGGTTGGGTACTCACTTGGTTTGTCTTGCAGTGTGTGTGCCCTCAGAATAGTGCCTGGGCTGGTGAGTGTGTCAGGTCCTTGGGGTTGGGATTAGTAACCCTTCAAGCTGATGGACCTGCTTTGATGATGAGTTTGAGCTCTGGGAACCAGGCGGTACCCACCATTCAGCTGTGGGCTGGTGCAGAATTTCTGGTACTGGGGAGGGCCCGCAGAGCAGCTTTGGGCTGACTCAGACTTCCTGCGACCTGGTTGGGAACACTGGGTATCTGTGGGCTTGTGTGGGGTTTTGGGGACTGGCCTGGGCATGCCAGGCAGCTGCAGGTTGCTACAAGTTCCTGGGACCTACCTGGGACAGGCCTGGCCCCACCAGGCAGCTACGGGTGTGTACTGGCTTCCTGGGACTGGCCTGAGATCATACTGGCCCAGCCAGGCAGTTACAGGGAAGTGTGGGCTTCCTGGGACCTTCATGAGGCCACCCTGGCCCTAACATCTAGCTAAGGGCAGGTGCAGGATTCCCAGGACCTGCCTGAGACCGGCCTGGCACCGCCTGGCACCTATGAGCCAGTGAGGGCTTCCTGGGACCAGCCTGAGACTGGCCTGGCCCCAATAGGTAGCTGCAGTCTGACACAGGCTTTCTGCTTGCCCAAAGACAGGCATCTATCTGCCTGAGTGTGTGATGGTAGGTCTGGGGGATGAATATGTCCACGCATTGGGTGCTGTGATTGAGGGAAGATGACCTAGGAGGGAATGACACCTAGCCAGCAAGGGCTCAAGTCAGGATGCAGCTGGTAGGACACAACGGGTGATGGTGGGAACTTGGGGTGGTGGAGGTGTGGGTCTCCAGGCCTCTGCAGGAGCAGAAAGCAGTTGGGGAATCTGGTCAAGGCTGGTGCGGGATCTGGAGAGAGGGTGTGCTTTTGGACAGGGCTGGCTGGGTTCCGGGGTCTGAATCCCAGCTAGAATCACAAACCATTACGGAGAGGATCCTGGAGGGGCTGCTAATAGTTGGCCATCTTGCTCTGCCCTGCACACCTGTTTGACTCATTCCTTTTTTGTAGGTTTCATTTGGGTCCTTTGTGAATGCTAGGTGTGGTTTGTTCCCTGCCAGGATGTCAGCCATCATCCCATGTACTGTTGGTGGAATTGAGTTGTTCCCGGCTCTTTCACTGCCTTCTGAAAAATACAAACAGAATCTACATTGGAGAGTGTGATCAATATAGGCTAAATGAGATAACATTGTCATTTTGTTTAGCTCCTAATGCATGTAGCATCTCTGTAGCTCTGGTAATGCTAATTTCCCTTAGGTGCCTGAGATCTTGGTCTCCATAGGATTTTGCCATGGATCCCAGTTCCCAGTTAAGGGTTCCTTATCACTGAGTGGATGTCTTAGCCAATCAGTAAGCCATTGACTACACTCCTGGGTTTAGTGCCACTATAGCACAGATAAACATTTCTTGACTTAATGGTAACTTCCATATAGCCATGTATTCAACATTCTTCTGATAGCTGTCTATATTGTATATCAGTGGTCTCTGCTTCCTCCAAATATCATTGATCAATTTCCCCTGCCAGCACATGCAATACCTTCCAGTGCTACGTATGCTACCATCTGGGAGCTGGTTATCATTTTGGATCTAACAGGATCTCTTGGAATTATTTGATATTTCTTTAGCTATTCGGTCTTACCCTAGGCATAGGACAGATATTCAAGAGCTTTGACAGAAGCTTTTCTCATATTTTGGGGACCTTGTGGGTCTCTTTGATCAACAGAGCAGTGTGGGATGGAACCAATAACTGGGACAGGGAGATGCAGGCCTGAGCAATTATTCTTCAAATTAGGCTTCCTCCCATTCTATCATGGAGTCGCTTACCTGGTGGTTCCCTCACCTTCTTCAGGAGTTAATGTTGTCAATTCATGATTACTTTAGTTTACTATATGAGTCCCCCCCAACTTTTCCATTCCTCCTTGCCCTGCCATTCCTTACCCCAATTCTATTTCCTTTTACAATCTCTCCAGATTTTCTTAATGTTCCAGTTTAACATGGTTATGAAACACATATGAGGGAGAATAGGTGGCATTTGTCCCTCTGCTCTTGTGTTTTTTCACTAAGAATGATCTGCTCCAAATCCCTCTATTTTCCTTTAAATTTCATTATGTCATTTTCCTTTCAGCTGCATAGAATTCCATAGTGTATATGCACCACAATTTTGACATCCATTCATCCAGTGATGGGCATTTGGGTTGGTTCCAATTCTTTGCTGTTATGAATTGAATTTCTATAAACAATGGTTGAGCAAATGTCTCTGCTCTTCGGTGAGGAAACTTGGGTATAGAAGCCCAGTAGAGGGATAGCTGGCTCTACTGGTAGCTCTATATCCATCCTGTTCAGGAGCCTCCCTGCTGCTTTCCATAGTGGTGGTACAAGTTTGCATTCCAACCAGAAAGGAATGTGGGTCCCTTTCCCCCCACACCCTCACCAGCATCTTTGAGGATAGAATTTCTAATGAATTTCATTCTGACTGGAGTTAGATGGAATCTCATTGCTGTTTTGATTTGCTTTTCTCTGATGATTAATGACTTTGAACATTTTCTCAAATGGGAGCTGGCCATTTATATTTCTTCCTCTGTGAATTCCCTGTTGAGTTCAGATACCCCATTTTGTGACAGGGCTGTTTGAAAATATTTTATTTAATTTTTTGAGTTCTTTGTAAGTTCTAAACGTTAGACCTCTATCCATATGTTGGCTGGCAAAGACTAACTCCCAGTTTGATGGTGGTCTATTAGTTCTGAGTATGGTATTCTTGTCAGAACAGAAGCTTTTTATCTTGATGAGCTTCCATTGGTTAAGTGATTGCTGCACTTCCAGGACTATCAGAGGTTTGTTCAGGAAGTTTTTTCCTATTCCTATGTCATACATATTTCCACCAATTTTTTGATACATGGTTTTCAGAGTTTCAGGTCTTATTTTAAGGTCTTTGATCCATTTGGAGTTGATTTTTGTGCATTGTGAGAGAGGAGAGTCTAGTTTCATTTTCTTGCAAGTATTAATCCAATTTGTCCAAGAGCATTGGTTAAAGATGCTATCTCTATGTCATTTAACATTGTTGCCATCTTTGTCAAATATGAAATAACTATAGTTGTTTGAGCTTAAGGCAGGGTCTTCAATTCTGTTCCATTGGTCTACCGGTCAATTTTTGTGCCAGTACCATGATTTTTTTTTATGATGGCTTTGTAGTATATCTTTAGGTCAGGTATGGTGATACCACCTGACTTGCTTCTTTTACTAAGGATGGCTTTGGATATCCAAGGCCTTTTGGCATTCCAAATGAATTTGGAGATTATTTTTTCTATGTCTTCAAAGAACGAAGCTAGTATTTTCATTGGTATTGAATTGCATCTGTATACAGCTTTTGGAAGTATTGCCATTTTCATGATATTAATTCTACTTATCCAGGAACATGGGAGATCTTTACATCTTTTCATGTCATCCTCAATTACCTTCTTGAGCATTTTTATGTTTTCATTAAACAAGTCTTACACATCCTTGTTTAGTGTTATTCCAAGATATTTGATTTTATGTGTGGCTATTGAAAATGGGACTGTTTTGTTGGTTGCTTTTTCTGTATGTATGTCATTTGAATACAGGAAGGCTACTGATTTTGTGTGTTAATTGTGTATCCTGCCACTTTGCTGAAGGAACTTATCACCTTCAGGAGTTTACTGATACTAATCTTCAGGTCCGTTATGTATAGGATCAAGTCATCTGGGAAAATTTAACTTATTTCTTTCCAATTTTTATTCCTTTTATGTCATTCTCTGGTATTACTGCATTGATTAGTACTTCAGGACTATGTTGAAGAGCAGTTATGACAGTGGGCAACAAGGTCTTGTTCCTGAATTTACTGGGAGCTCCTTGAGTCTTTCCCCATTGAGTATTATTTGGTGTTTAGTAGGTTTGTATGTGGCACCAATTATATTGAGGTATAGGCCCTCTACTCCAAATCTTTCAAGTGTTTTGTTCTGGAAGTAGTGTTGAATTTTGTCAAAGGCTTTCTCTACATTGATTGAGATGATCATATGCTTTTGTGGTTATGTTTATTAATGAGGTGAAATATGTTGATTGATTTCTGTATGTTGAACCAACCCTGCATCCTTGGGATGAAGCCTACCAGGTCAAGGTGGATAATACTTTAAATATACTATTAAATTTGGTTTGGAAGAAATTTTTAAAATATTTTATTTATTCATTTTCAAGCAGAGATAGAGAGAGATAGAGATAGAGATAGAGAGAGAGAGAGAGAGAGAGAGAGAGAGAGAGAGAGAGAGAGAGTGTGAGCACCAGGGCCACCACCTTGTGGGTCTGGCGTATGTGGGTACTGGGGAATTGAACCAGGGGCCTTAGCCACTAGAGGAAAGTGCTTTTACTGCTAAGCCATCTCTCCAGCTCGGTTTGCAAGAATTTTATTGAGATTTTTGCATCTAATTTCATCAGGTATATATGTCAATAGTTTTCCTTTCTGGATTTATCTTTGTCTGGTTTGGGTATGAGAGTGATGCAAGCTTCATAGAAGGAGTTTTAAAGTATTCCCTTTTCTCCAATTACTCTAAAAAGCTTCAGAAAGAGTGGTTTGTTTGAGTTCTGTGATGAAGGTTTGGTAGTATTCAGCTGAGAATCCATCAGGACATGGAATTTTCCTTCTGGGGAGGTTTTTGAATATATTATCAATATTGATCAATGTGATGGATTTATTTAGGAGAAGTATCTGCTCTGCATTCAGTTTTGGTGGGTGATAGGTGTCCAAGAATTTGTTAATTTCTTCCAGATGCTCCAATTTTGTGTAATAGAAGATTTGGAAATATGTCTTCATGATACTTCTAGTTCATTGGTATCCATTTTGATCTCTCTCTTTTCATTTTGATTTTGTTAATTTGGGATATCTCTTTTTTCCGTTTGGTTAGATTGGCCAGGGGTTTGTCAATCTTGTTTATTTTCTCAAAGAAACAGCTCCTTTTTCATCAACTTTTTATTAGTTTTCTTTGTTTCTAATTCATCAGTCTCTGCTCTAATCTAAATTATTTCCATTCTTCTTGAGCTCCTAGGGTTGGAGTCTTCTAATATTTCCAATGTCTTTATCTGGTTAATTGGGTTATTAATTTGGGATCACTGTGTCTTTGTTATAAAGGCATTCAGTGTTATAAATTTTTTCCCTTAAAACTGCCTTCATTGTGTCCCATAGTTTCTGGTGTGATATATTTTCATTATCATTTAGTTCAAGAAATTTTTCAATTCCAACTTAATTTTTTGAGTGATCCATTCATTGTTTAGTAGTGTGTTGTTCAATCACCAGTAGCTGTTGTTATTTCTGTTTGTTTTCCTGTTGTTTATTTCCTGCTTCAATGCATTACGGTGTGATATGATGCACGGTGCTACATCAATCTTCTTGAATTTGTTGAGGCATGTTTTATGTCCTAATAGGTGGTCTATTTTTGAGAAGGTTCCATGAGTTGCTGAGAAGAATGTATATTTTATAGAGTTGGGATGGAATGTTCTGTATACATCTGTTAGGTCCAGTTGATCAATGGTGTTATTGAGTTCCACTATTTCCCTGTTGACCTTCTGTTTTGATGATCTGTCTAAAGATGATAGTGGTGTATTAAAGTCTCCAACTATGATGGACTTGGAGTTTATTTTTGCTTTTTTTCCATTAGTTTTTGCTTTATGAACTGTGGTGATCCTGTATTTCATGCTTACATGTTTATGATGATGATGTATTCTTGTAGGATTGTTCCTGTGATGAGTAAGAAGTGTCCTTGATTGTCCTTTATAAATGATTTTGTTTTGAAGTCTATTTTGTCAGATATTACTGTATCAACCCTTGCTTGATTCTCTTTCAATTAGCTTGGAAGGTCAACTTCCATCCTTTCACCATGAAGATGTTCCTGTCTTCAGAGTTGAGGTAGGTTTCTTGGAGGCAGCTAATGGAAGAATCCATTTTTTTTTATCTATCATGCTAGCCTGTGTCTTATTATGGGAGGGTTAAAACCATTAATATTCAAATTTATAATTTATAATGAATGTGTCATGGAAAAACCTCTGTAGGCTTGGTTTAGTGTCCATATAATTGTAGAGTTGGCTGTTATCTTTAAATATTTTTCTTTCTCCATCTATTATGAGGTGTACTTTCACAGGGTACAGTAGTTTTGGTTGAAAGCCAAATTGATTTAGGCTTTGATGTATGCCATTCCAAGCCCTTCTCACTTTCATGGTTTCTGTGGAGAAGTCTTGTGTAACTCTGATGGGTATGCCTTGATATGTGATTTGTTGTTTCGCTCTTGCTTCTATTAAGATCCTCTTCTTGGTTTCAGTGTTTAGGGTTTTAAAAATAATGTGTAATTGGGGGTTTCTTCTTTGATCCTGACTTTTTGTGTTTTGTGTACTTCTTGTATCTGGATGGGAAACTCTTTTGCTAGAATGGGGAAATTTTCCTCAATGCTTGTGTTGAACATGTTCTCTATGCCTTTGTCCTGGATTTCTTCCCCTCCGGTATTCCCGTGATTCAGAGGTTTAATCATTTAAGGGTGTCCCATAGTTTCATCATATTTTGTTCACATGTTTTTTTATCTTATCCAAGTTTTTGCTATCCTGATCTCTTTCTTCTGCTTTTTCTTCCATATCTGAGGTTCTGTCTTCCAGGTTGTTAACTCTGGTAGTGAGGAATTCTGGAGATGTTTTAAATATCTCCATTTGAATTTGGTTTCCCAATAGAGCTTTTTGCATGGTCTCCAGCTCATTGTTAAGTTGCATTTTCATTTCAAATTTTGTCTTACTTAAAGCTTCCTCGTACTCATTTTTGTGTTTGTTTATGTCTTCATTTAGTTTAGCCAGCTGATTGTTGAGCTCCTCTGATTGCTGGTTTGCCTTTATCTCATTTAGTGTTCTAGCAAAGTCCATCTGTTTGCTCTCCATTGTGTTGATCCTGGTGGTGAAGCTTGTGAGCTGATTCTGCACCTTTCCACTTACATTATTAATTTTTGTGTTCAATTCCTTTAATGATCTGTTATTTATCTGAAATTCAAATTTGAGTGCCTGTATTATTTTGAATGTGTGTATACATGTTTCTGTGTATATGTGAGTTTGTAGGTTAAGGGGTAATATGTGGAGGCCAGAGGAAAACTTCAGGTGTTATTGTTCAGGCACCATACACCTGTTTTTTTACAGGACCTCTCATTGGCCTGGAGCTCCCCAAATAAGCTCCTGCAGCTTGGCCCCAGAGCGGCCTGCATACCTGCAGATCTGCCCATTAACACCTTGACCCCAGGTGAGGCTAGATTTGGGACCTGGGCCCTGACCTGCCACCCACCCTTCTGAGCTCATTCCCCCACCCTACACAAGGCCAGGTGAGGGAAGTGTGCCTTGGCTCCCCACCATCCCCAGTGAACCACAGCCGTGCCCACTGACCCTGGATTCCAAAAAAGGTGCAGACCCCAGCCTGCTACTGCTGCTGAAGGTTTAAATATACCCCACACTTCCTGACACCAGAGGCACTGAGCATGTTTCAAAATCTCATCAGTCCTCACAGCAATTTCATGCAAAGTCCCCATTTCTGCTGAAGGCCCAGGGAAAACCAATCTCTCATATTAGAATGGGCAAATCACAATGCAAGAAGAATACACAGGCAGAGTACTCTATCTAGTTTGCCTAGCCCAAATATGGAAGTCCACATTGAAAATATCAAAGGAAGAGCACAGATGCAAGCCCAGGTGGAGATGACAACATGTTCGGGATATCTCTACATAGATTCTAAAATTTTTATACAATCTCCTCCAACCACCCTGCTTTGTCTCCCCTAGTCCCTTCCACAGAAACATTTTTTCTAACTAGTCCTTCTAATTTGATGTCTCTTTATTTTGCTGTGTTCTATCATCCATGACATGTTGATGGGCCCACCATTATGCATGTCTTGTGCATTTAACAATACCCACTGTGTGGTGATGAATATAATGACCACTTTGTGTCTGGAAGGCAGAGCTCCAAAGCACTACTCTTTGTCCTTTGGCTCTTACATTGTTTCTGAAATGTCTTCTGCAATGGTCCCTGAGCCATGGGAAGAATGTTGTCTCACTTAGGGCTGTGAATTAAACTGTCACTTTTTAGCATGTTGATGAGTTCAGAGTCTCCCCAGTATTCACTGCTGTCACAAGTCAGCCACATGCCGCTGGTATAAATCTTCAAGCCATGCACAGTTTTTGGGAGGAAATGATTTATTTGTAGCTATAGATACAGGGGAAGTTCCAGAATGCAAAAGAGGCTACTCCCCTTTCACAGGTCCAAGCAGAGAGAGAAACCCATCATCAACACCATACTCACAGAAGATCAAACAGGCAGGAGGTGGGGGGTGCAAGGAGAGAATTTCTTTCCGTTTATATAGCCTTAGGGTGGGGTCTTGCAACCCTATCCCAGACTTAATGGGTTCCTGAGTCTCTGGGATTTCCTTCCTGCACTGCTCACACAGGAAAGGATGTTTACTTCTAGCTCTCCTGAGCTTCCTTACATCTTGCCCCCTACTGAGAGGCTGCCTTCCTGTAAACATTCTCAGAGACCCACTTAAGATTACTTGAAAGGTCAAGTTGACATCAAAACTTAACCATCACAACTGCCATTTGAAAAGAAAGGCTTCTCTAACCAATAGTAAGAGACATAGTATAAGCATAAATATTTAGAGCACAATTTTGTGGGTATATCAATTTAACCAAACAATACTATTAGCTTCCCCCTTAGGGCTTGTAACCTTCCTGGCTGGCTTTTGACTAGGTTTTCAGTATCAGACATAAATTTCCTCCTGTGCAGCAGGCCTCAAATCCAATCAGACAGAAATGTGTTACTCCCATAAGAGACATGTTACTATTGCACTAGTGGGTACATCTTGCCTGGCTTGACAGTTTTTTAGCTTGCAGACCTCTCTGCTGGTCTAGACTGATGGTGACTTTTCTCTTCCAGTATGATTCATAGCACTTTCCAAGATTTTCTGGTATTCTTATATGTTAAATCTGGAAGTTTTGGACTAACACAAAAGAACAAATCCAGAGAGATGTCCATTATTATTGCTATTGAAAACACAGCCTAGTGAAGACTAGGAACCAGGTGTCACAGTAAACCTGCCATGATCCTTAGCAAACCCTTGACATTGTGAAAAACAGAAGGTTCATATTGAAGGTTTTATGAAACTTTTATTTAGCTGTGTACATGTAGACAGAAGATATAAAATTAATGAATATAATGGTTAAGAGTTGGAGCTGTGTAGTAGTGCTTAGCTTCTGTTCAATACTTAGTATCACTTCTTTTAAAACAAACAAACAAACACACAAAGCAGTACCTCAGTGATCCAGATAAAATAGTAGAGGACTGCAGAGATGGCTCAGTGATAGTGTAGTGGTTAAATGCGCCTGCTTACAAAGCAGGGCAGCCCACAATCACTACCCCAGTGCCCACATAAAGCAAATGCACCTGTAGTTTGCTGGCAATGGCAGGAAGCCCTGGTGTAGCCATTTCTTCTCTCTGCTTAAAAATCCATAAAATATATTTAAAAGAATGTTTGAAATATCACATTATAGTAGCTCATACCCGCAATCCCAGCACTTGGTAAATGAATCATTAGCAACGTAATAAGTTTGAGGCCAGCTTGGGGTATACTGTGAGACCTTTCCTCACTAAAACAAAACATAAAAAAATAAGTAAACAAAAGAGGGATGAACCTTTCTAATTTTCAAGGTCACATTGGATCTTTACTTCCAATTATTTTGGAAAATAGCTGTTTTTCATTGAGGGATAGAAATAAAATATAGAGAAATTTTTTGTTGCTTTTCTTTTAAGACAGTTTTATATAGCTCAGGCTAGACAATAATCTACTATTTAGGCAATTCTGTCCTTGACCTCTATATCCTCATGCCTCCAGTTGTTTTGTATGTGAGAGAAACACAGTGATCTCCATTTTGACCCTCCCATCTTAACCTACAAGGCATGAACACCATGCTTGAGTTTAATCAATATTGTGAATTAAGTTTATAGCAATGGATGCCTGAACCTAACAGATTGAAATGTTGTTCAGTTACCTGTAAAAAGAAAACAGACTATTCTTTAATACCATAATTGAACCTATACAGTATATGTGAATTATCTATTATCTAGTTAAATTTCAATACCCTTTCTAACCTAAATTGGGAATTCCCAGATAAATACCACTGTTTCAATCATAAAGATGAAAAAATGTGCATGCTCAGATACTCACTTTATATGACAGTATACAACTAAGAAAACCAACAAAGGAAGAAAGATTGTTTTAGCTCAGAGTTTCCGGGGTTTCATTCTATGGTAGAGTAACTCCACTGTAAACAATCATATCATTGTGAGGGGTATGTAATAAAGTAAACCTGCTCACTTCTTCACAGTCAAATCATAGAGGGAAAGGGCAAGAAATGTGGTTAGGATCCACATGCTTTCAGGGCATATTGTCAGATGGCCTACTTCCTCCAAATAAACACACTTCCTAAAATTTCCAACACTTCACAATAACACCATTTACTTTTGAGCATGCCTTCAACATGTGAAACTCAACACATCCAAATTCCACATCCAAATTACAACAGTCCTTCCTGCCCTCCCCAAAAAATAACTCACTATCATTTTACAATGAAGATGTAATGAATCCATCCCTAGCACTCCCAAAAATAAACAATATCAGCATTGCTTAAAGTTACAAGTCCAAACACAGAAAGGGTATTATTAGTACATTTACTGAAATGCACATTTTGTTACTTTATATGACATAAATGTGAATGATATATTAGACTAAGTAGACTGTGTAGACTATGTATAAAACATGAATCTTAGAAAGAGGTAGAACATGAGATCAAAGCAGTATTTTGAAAATTATTGGCTGAAAATTAAATTGTAGAATGCAAAGCAAATTGGATTCAGAGATAGATTGTTT
>PVHP010048193.1:0-12638 GCA_004024765.1 Zapus hudsonius | reverse complement strand
TTTTTTTTTTTTTTTGGTTTTTTGAGGTAGGGTCTCGCTCTAGTCCAGGCTGACCTGGAATTCATTATGTAGTCTCAGGGTGGCCTTGAACTCCCGGCGATCCTCCTACCTCTACCTCCTGAGTGCTGGGATTAAAGGCGTGCACCACCATGCCTGGCAAAAATAAGATTCTTGACTGATTTCTTCTCTTTTTAAAGACATTTTCCTCCAGTATTTGAGAGATTGTGGAAAGTTTGGGAGCAGGTGGTGGCCATCTACGGCACTATGAAGAGTATGTTCCACCACCCTCCAGCCCGTTCACTGCTGTGTACATGCTGTAGTGCATGTTGGCTGCCTGTCCTGGTTATTGTAATGCTCTTGATCCAGGGGGAAAACCACGACAAATTGGATTCAGTGCACCGCCCTCCACTGTGTTACACTCCGTGTACATGTTCTTGTGTGCTTGTGTTTGCTGGATTTACTGGTTATTGTAATGATCTTGATCCAGGGAAAAGACCCAGCACCAAATTGGAGTCTTCTGATCCATTTAAAGTGAATGATCCACGTCAGCCTTTCCCAGGCAATGACAACCCCAAAGAAAAAGATCCTGATATGTTTTGTGATCCGTTCACTTCTACCACTACCAATAAAGAGGCTGACCCAAGCAATTTTGCTAACTTCAGTGCTGTAAGTACTGTGAATGGGCCATTTGGGGAAAAAAATCTTTCCATTTACATTTTGAAGAGTTTTCAAAGATTACTTTGTAGTCTGCCAGATTTTCATCATTTTAGCTAAATTTACCAACATAATAAAAATCATCTTTTATTCTTCCCCCAGGCAAAACCAGTGTTAGACTGTTTTGATGGTTATAACATTGTTCCACTGCACAAACGATTTTAGTGGTCTCAGTTCTCATGTATGTGCAGTGTTTTGTAACCCCTTCTCTCAGTCTTAGTGATACAAAGTCTTGACAGTTATTGAGTTTGTAAATGGCTATGGATGATGGTGAGTTAGTAGACCATTAGAGAATAATTTGCTGTCTGCCCACTTAGCAGATAATGCCAGTAATGAGTTTGCATTTTGGAACTGTGTATGTGTGTTTGTGTATAAAATGTAAATTATTTATAGAGCCCAGTCAGCAATTATTACATGAGAGGGCAGTACACTGAGTTCTTGGGATAGAACGTGAAAGTCTTCATTCACTAGATCCACATAGTGATTTTCATGGTTGTTCTTGTTCTTAGTGTTGAGGTTGAACCCCATTCTTCATGCCCACTAGGCTTGCACCCCAGACTCTGGGTAGCTTTGGAAAATGTTACTTGTCAGTTTTGTGAAATGAATTATTGTTACGATCTAAGTAATCTTTAAGTAATTGGAGCACTCTAGTTCACTAGCCTCCCATATTTCCTCTGCATTTTGGTAGCATAGGCAGGACCTTTGAGGTCATAGACATGATGTCTGTCACCAACCATATAGATTTTTATCATTTTTCAGATAAAACCAAGTCTTTAATTGTTTGGGGGTTTTGTCTTTTTTGGGGGGTGAGGGGATTTTTTTTTGGGGGGGGGTTCAAGGTAGGGTCTCACTCTAGTCCAGGCTGACCTGGAATTCACTATGTAGTCTCAGGGTGGCCTTGAACTCATGCCAATCCTCCTACCTCTGCCTTCCGAGTGCTGGGATTAAAGGCGTGTGCCACCACCCCCGGCTGGGAGGGGATGTTTTTAAGTCTTTTTTTTTTTTGCGGTGCTGAGGACCGAACCCAGGGCCTTGCGCTTGCTAGGCAAGCACTCATCCACTGAGCCAAATCCCCAAGCCCAGTCTTTTGTTTTTAAATTGGTGTTAGAGTAACTAAAAAAGTTTCATTTCCCAGATTTTTTTTTCTTGAGACAAAGTGAGGCAGAGTGACATTCATTGCCACTGTCTCTCTGTTTATCGCTTTGTGTCCTTGATTTTGGAGATGGGAGCTGTAGAGGCTAGGTCCCCCAGCCAGAACCTGCCTCCTGTGTTCCTCCTGTGGACCACTGGATCCCTCAGCTGGTTGCTTTGTCCCTGCCACTTTGCCTAGTTGAGGAGGAGGCAGGCAAAATGGCCATGCAGCTAAAGTACATGCACTTCCCTTCTGAGAGCTTGTCCTGAATTTGGAGGAGCAAAATAGAGATGCCAATTTTGAGTATTGGACAGTGGGTGCCAGGATTATCCTAATGTAAACTTCAAGCAGAGAATGAAGGGTCGGCTCTCTCAGGGGAGTCTAATTCCCTTGGTAGAAAATACCCCTCCAGCAGTTTGGAACATTCAGTGTGTTAAATATGGCTTCAGCCAGTCAAAGCTTGATCGGAATGAGTGTTGAGCAATGGCTACAGCATTGGTTTATTTCTTAGTCCACAATCTCATATATAGTATAATCCAACATAGCTCCTAATAAAATCCTCCATCTTTCTTTATTAGTTTAAGAGAAGGGAAAAGGAGATCGATGTAGAGCTCCTGCCCACGAGAAGACAGGACGGAGCAAAGCCCCCAAATCATGCAGTTTTCATCTTGAAACATTTGCTAAAAACAGGTCCTCTCATGTTCCCCAGGGAAAAGCCACCATTTTCAAAACCCTGATGATTTCATTGCCCTTTCATGGGTTTCCCGTACATGACAAGACTTGACATCAAATATAATTTTATATTGTTTCTGTCAAAGTTGCAGTTAGGATAGATACAGAGATTTCTCCAATCAAAAAATTAAGGTTTTATTTAAACTGGATCAGTTTTGGTATTTGCACTGCTTAAGCAAGCATTTGGGTTGAATGTTCTTAAAAGTCTGCGAAAATCTTCAAAATGCTTCTCTGAAAAAAAAAAATTGGAATCTGGGCGTGGTGGCGCACACCTTTAGTCCCAGCACTTGGGAGGCTAAGGCAGGAGGATCACCATGACTTCAAGGTCAGCCTGGGCTAGAGTGATACCTGCCTAGAAAATAATAATCATTGTCATTAGATCAAAAGGGAGATGTCTCTCTTGATTTTCAATTTCCTAATCTACTTTAAGCATCTCTCTCTCTCTCTCTCTCTCTCTCTCTCTCTCTCTCTCTCTCTCTCTCTCTCTCTCTCTCTCTCTCTCTCTCTCTCCTCTGGTTTGCAATCCTTCTGCCTCAGTCTTCTCGGTGCTGGGATTACAAGCATTTGCCACTATTTCAGTAATTTCTACTTTTTAAAGTGATACTTGGAATGTTTATTTTTAGGACCTGCCTGCCCATAGATCAAATTAATTTGTTTAAAAAGTAAACCGCAGCTTAGTAGGTAGTTAGCTGTGAGCTAGTAATATGCCTGTTTCCACAGTCCTTCAGGTGAAATAATAGTTAATGCTTGTTTAATAAAAGCTCTTTTTTCCTCTTTTTGTCTGCTTCACATTTACTTACTGGTTGGCTCTTTCTTGACAGCACCCCTCTGAGGAGGACATGATTGAATGGGCCAAGAGGGAGAGCGAGAAAGAGGAGGAGCAGCGGCTGGCCCGGCTGACCCAGCAGGAACAAGAAGACCTGGAACTGGCCATCGCGCTGAGCAAGTCTGAGATCCCCGAGGCGTGAAGACTTCTTCAGGCCTTTCCCGTGCCCGGGGCTCCTCCTCCTGAGCGCCGGATTTCTATAAATGTGACCGCAAGTCTAGTTTATATTCTGGGCGGGAGGCTAAACACAGTTTCAAATGTGTCTTGCATTGTTTTTCCTCCAAAAGCAGTAACCTGCGGGATCCCTGAGCCTGTCCATGTGTTTACTGTGAGCTTCTGCCTGCCTGCCGTAGATAGAGCTTTCCAGAGAAAGTGTCGCTGGGCTGCCTGCTCTCCCCTGATTGGAAGGAAAGGGAAAGAATGGCCTATTTCTTTCATGATTGGTACAGATTGGCTACTTTAAAGAGCATTTTTTGTATTTCTGTATGGCAAAAAAAAAAAAAAAAAGCCATACAGTTTAATTCGTTTCTTAAAGACAGAAAAACAGTTTGGTAGCTTGAGTCCACTATGGAAAAAGAGATGCTTTACGTTGAACTCACAGCGTCAGACTCACTAGTTCCCAAGTAAAAGCATTAAAACTTTATTTGTGAAATACATTTTTATGAATAATTTTCTCTGGAGTTAAAGATTTTAGATCAATAGATATGTTGCCATGTGTTTGCTAATTAGCAAAAAGTTTCTGACATGTAAAATTTGTAAGAAAATGTTCATTTTAAGTGCCAGACAGTGGAGAAAATTTCTAGCTTAAAAAAAAAAACTCATCAGTGTAATATATAAGCAAAAATTCAGCATGCAGACATTCTGCCTTCACTTTGCCTCTGTCCTCTGCAAAGAATTCACGGCAGATTCACTCTTGAACTTTGGCAGAAGAAATCGTAGGAAGTTAGGACTGGAAGGCCCTTTGACTTTCATTTACGTATTCTGTTTTCTTTGGGAAAAACCCAACCACTTGAAATGTAAACACTCCCACCAAGTAAGTGGGAAAAACTGCGTGTATTCTACTGCTGTTTGTTCATCTTTGTGGCTTAAATTAGTTTATTCTTGTTATGTTTTTCACCTATAAAATTGGCAAGCTAGCAAAAAGAAATTCTTATTTTTTTAATTGAGAGAGAAAAGACCTGCCAAATTCTCAGAAGCCCATTTTCTGTAAAGCTGACCTAGCAGATGGTTGCATTGGAAATAGATTGTGAAGTAGACTGTAAATTGTAATCTTATTTTTTTAACATGAGTTACTGGTTTAGATAGTATTTTGAATACCAAGATAAAGAAAAATGTACCTACAGTTAAAATCTGGAGTCTTTGTTAATCAGAGAAACTCACTGCCAGGCTGTAAATTAACCCACGACATCCAGCTCAGCTCACCTTCAGTGGTGCTTTCCTCTCCGTACACTCGTGGATGGCTGGAATTTAAACCACTTTCTTGCACTGCTAATTTCTTTCTACTTTTATAAATAGAAATCCTCAGCATAAAAGTCATGCATATGAAGCAGGGGCTGAGTCCTAAAGCTTAGGTTTTGATAAACTAATCCAGTGAGCTAAGAGGATGCTGTCCGAGTTGATTGAGAAGGTAGTTTAGGGAGTTGTGACAGGTGGTATTTGGGGGAGGGTCCCAAGGCCCCACCCTCACCTTCCCTCTTCTGGGAAAAGGTAAGTTGACTTGAATAACCTTCTTTTGCACTGGGAAAAATGAACAAATGTTTGAAATGCTTTAAGGAATTTTTTAATTATAAAAACACTCTGGAAAACGTTAAATATCTGTAACTTATAAACACCAACTTTTGATGTAATTGAGTGCACCCTTATGTATGTCTAACTGGATTATATAGTCTTTTGTTAAAATATGTATGCTTAGTGAACCAATATAATATTAAAGTATGTATATATAAATATGTCTCTATCTCCAGGCTCGCTTGTATAGGACGTTCACGGTGTTGACCCTGGCTCTAGGGCCTGTGCTAGAGCAGATGCATACTGCAACGAGCTGAGTGGCATTACTTACACTGTATTAGCCATCTTCTGCATATTGGTTCAGCTTTATTGCGCTAGCTCTCAAAAGCTTTCTCTTGTTTCAGAAGTCTGAGTTATAGCCTATAATTATGAGAACAATAAACTTTGAATTATAAGAAAAGCATACTACTCCATATATCCGTTTTGCACTGGCGCTTTCCATGATTATCTGCGCATCTTACATGAGGAGCAGGTGTGGAATCAGCACACGTTAAGATGGGTAAAGTGTGCAGGACAGTACCTGATAGACAATACTCCACAAAAGTTAACTTCTCCTTGCCGTGACAAGATACCTAAGAAAGGAAGGGCTTAGTTGGGCTGACACTTTTTTTTTTATAAGGATTTTTTTTATTTTTTCTTTATTAAGCAGAGAGACACAGAGAGAGAGAGAGAGTGCACCAGGGCCACCACCTTGTGGGTCTGGCTTATGTGGGTCCTGGGGAATTGAACCCGGGGCCTTAGGCACTGGAGGCAAGTGCCTTAACCGCTGAGCCATCTCTCCAGCCCTGGGCTGACACTTTGAAGTCTTGGTGAGGGGAAGGCCTGGCAGCAGGTCGCATCGCCTCCACAGTCAGGAAGCTAAGAGTTAGCTTCCCCTTCTCCTTTTTATTCAGCCCAGGACCCAAGCCCAAGGGTGGTCCTGCCCGCATTTAGGGTGAGTGAGTCGTCACCCCTCAACCTAATAATCAGCATAAGTCCTCAGCCATGCCCAGAGGTTGTTTCCATGGTGATTCTAAATCCTGTCTCTTTTAACCATTGCATTCATTTTATCCTGCTTTGTGAAATAAAGCTAGATGTGTGTGCGTAGAGACAGTGGCGGAAGCACATGTGGTTTTGTCTATTTGTTTTGTCAGAATTTGGGACAGTGACCCTAAAAGGCACTTCAGTTTAATAAATCCAGACATTCTGTCTTGAATCACTGATCTGCCATTTTTGAACAAGTAACAAAAACAATTGAGAAAGTTACTTAGCTTTAATTCCCTGACCAAACCTCATCTTCCTCGTGTAGTAAATATCATTTAATAATAAATAATAATAAAGAGCTCCTACGGTGGTTATTAAGGCTTTGACCTTGACCGCTCTGGCATGGATCTGTCTATGTCTCTCAGGCTACTAAGCTCAAGCTCGCATCTTCCTGAGTATTTGGGTCACAGGCTGGGCACTTGTGCGAGGCCAGCGCTTGCTTTACCCCCAGCCTTCCATGTTAACTGAACCAGCTCTCCTCAGAGTGCGCAGTACTTAGGCGACCCTCTGCAAAGCGGCTCGTGTGTCTCTGTGTTTCTTGTCTTCACAATGTAACTACATGGTCAGCTGAGTTGTTACCACTGTTCTAAAGTGTTTTACAAGGGACTGAGACTCAGAACAGCTAGAATAATGTACAGATCATATAGCTAACAAGAAGAACCACAGCAGATTCTGGCCTTTCTGACCCTAAACAAGGTACTATTTGTAATTTGTATGCTTGAATTTTGTGTGAAAAAAATTGCTTAAGTTCCAAGCCTGACCCTAGGGGTTTTACATATATTAGTCCATTTGATACACCAGCAACCCTGAAAGGTACGGGTACTATAATTGTCTTCTCTTTACAGACGTTGCCCAGTGAGGGCTAGTGTGTGGTAGAATTAGAACCCAGGAAACTGGCTCCAGAGTTTCAACCACTACTCACCAGAGAGTGGAAATACTACAAACAACAGTCCATGTGCAGCCTACATGGTGTGTGTTATCTTTGAAAACATTTTCCGAAGCCGAGCATGGTGCTTTAACCCCAGCACTCCCAGTTCGAGGCCAGCCTAGAGCTAGAGTGAGTTCCAGGTCATCCTGGGCTGGAGTGAAACCCTGCCTCAAAAAATAAAAATATAAAATAACCCTTTCCAATTCATTGTCCTGTTTAACTCATATAAGTTGCTAACATTTAAAAACTCAAGTATTATTAGTGACTAAGGTTACCCCATAAGTGTATGGCAGAAAGGAATAGCTTTGCTTTTTATTAAAGAGTTACTTGCTGGGTGTGGCAGTGCATGTCTTTAATCCCAGTATTCAGAGGCAGCTGCAGGCGGATCGCCATGAGTTCAAGGCCACCCAAATTCTAGGTCAGCCTGGGTTAGAGTGAGCCCCTACTTTGAAAACCCAAAGAGAAAGAAATTTCAAGCCAAATGTGGTGGTGTATACCAGTAAAGTTTAGTACTTAGGAGGCCGACACTGGAAAACAGAATGAAGGGCCAGCCTGGCGTACACAGCAAGTTTGAGACAAGCCTGGGCTACGTGGTGAGAGCCTTCCTCACACCAAAAAGAAGGAAGACAGGAAGAAGGGTGAAAGAAAAATTTTAAAGCCATAAAGTTAGCAATATAAGCTTAGGAAAAATTAAAAATAATTTATCAGGGAGCTAGGGAGATGGTTCAGTGGTTAAAGGCACTTGCTTGCAAAGCCTGCCGGCCCAGGTTCAATTCCCCAGGACCCATGTAAATGCAGATGCACGGAGTGGTGCAAGTGTGTCAAGTTCATTGTCAGTGTCAAAAGGCCCTGGTGTTTCCATTTTCATTTTCATTTTCATTCTCTCTCTTTCTCTTTCCGCCACCCAAACTTGCCCGGGCTCCTCTTCGTGTAAGCAGCTTTGTTTTCCAGTGCCATGGGCATGGATTTTTAGATGAATGTGTTTGATCGGGTTATAGTCTGGTTTTGCTGGTTGGGTAACTGAATGTCTCTTTGGGATGACTTTGCATACCTTATCTTTGAGTCATTGTGTGTAAAGTTTTTAGTATGTTAAAGAGCATTATTTTAAAACTCATGAAATAGAATTTGTCATTGAATATGTACTGGGTCATAAGATAAAATGCTTGAAAACCACTGGTTTTTAAAAATATCTTCAGATAAAATTCAGATTCCAATGTTAGATATCTGGCAAATGGTATAAAAGATTATCTTAAACCAGGTGTGGTGGCACATTCCTGTAGTCCCAACTATTTGGGAGGCTGAGGCAGGAGGATTGTTTAAGTCCAGTAAATTGGGGCCAGCCTGGGCAACTGTGAGACCCCCCCCATCTCAATTAATTAGTTAATTAATGCTGGCCTTCCCATTTCCTAGCTGTTATCCTCAGTGGGAATGACCCTCCCTCACTAGGTTGTTGGTTCTGTAACCTGGCAGATACTAACAACTATTGCATCCATTCCTTTTTTTGTTTTTGTTTTTGTTTTTCGAGGCAGGGTCTCGCTCTAGCCCAGGCTGACCCGGAATTCACTATGTAGTCTCAGGGTGGCCTTGAACTCATGGTGATCCTCCTGTCTCTGCCTCCCGAGTGCTGGGATTAAAGGCGTGCGCCACCACACCCAGCACATCCATTCTTTTTGCATCCATTTTTAAAAATATTTTTGTCACCCACCATGACTCGGAACTAATCGGAAGAGGGGGCAGAAAGAATGTAAGAGTCATGGGGGGGGGGAATATCCAGAGACATTGCCCCCCTCAGCAACAACACACAAGTGGGGGGGGAACCTGGCTGCCTCCTGTGCTGTCCATAACCTCCTACCCCATGGAACCATCCAGTATGCCCACCGAGGAGGATACCCAGTGGATTGGGGACAGGGAGGAGGGAATCAGGGATACCAACGTAATATTTACTAATAGAGTGTATCTAATTTTGGACAATAAAAATAAGTTTTAAAAATATTTATTTGAGAGAGAGAAAGGCAGAGAGAGAATGGGCACTCCATGACCACCAGCCACTGCAAACGAACTCCAGACACATGTGCCACCTTATGCATCTGGCTTTATGTAGGTAGTGGGGAATCGAACTTAGGTCCTTCTGCTTTGCAGGCAAATGCCTTAACCACTGAGCCATCTCTCCAGCCCTGTTGCATCCACTCGTAAGAAGATAGAACAGATATAGTATCTTTTAAAAACTGTTGATCTCGGGCTGGAGAGATGGCTCAGAGGTTAAGGCACTTGCCTCTAGTGCCTAAGGCCCTGGGTTCAATTCCCCAGGACCCACATAAGCCAGACCCACATAAGCCAGACCCACAAGGTGGTGGCCCTGGTGTGCTCTCTCTTTCTCTCTCTCTCTCTATTTCTGTATTTCTCTGCTTGAAAATGAATAAATCAAATATTTAAAAAAAAAACTGTTGATCTCTGAATAAAGACAGGAAGCCTCAGTTATCTTGAAAGTCATTTATATGGAACACTTTATTATTATCACCGAAGGATGCACATCGTGCACTATTCTGTGATTTGCATTAAAGCGTCCAACCTTACAACAACCTTTGTGATACCTGCTGTTATTGTCCTCATTTTGCTGAGAAGACAGGACACCATAGCCTGCCTGAAGTCACAGAGCCAGGGACTCCACCTTGAGCTGGTTCCCAGGTACTAGATAAGATAAGCCTGGGAACATGGCTAATAAAATACTTTGTGCATCTTAAGAACCTGTGTGGCAGGCAGACCGGGGCTGGGAGAGAGCTTGGGGTGAGTCCAGCTCACACTCAGCTAAGCTTCCATGTCTTGGGCAATGGCTTTAATCCCTGCCTGTCTCCCCTTCTCAGTTACTAACATTGAGATGAGGAAGGACACACATTAAACATGGCATGGGCTGGGAGTTGGAAGTAATCCCTAGTATAGTTCTAATTGGATAATGAGAGCTAGGAGATAAGCCCAGAAGTTCAACAACCCTGGGGTTGCATCCTGGCTGTGTGTGTGTGTCTGTCTGTCTGTCTGTCTGTCGCCTGGGCTGGTCTGGAACTCTTGCCGTTCAGTAGTAGTTTTCTCATTCCCTCAACTGAGTGCCCACTATGTGTAGCATGGAGCTGTGACGAGTGGGGAGGGAAGAGGACTGTTGGGAATTTGAGGTCAGCCTTGTGTAGACCAGCCTGAATGAAGATTGGGAGGGAAACAAAGGGGAAAGGCGTCTAAAAGATGAGATTGAAATTACAGACTAATAATAGAAAAGTTTAAAAATATGTAGTGCTCAATACAGCCAGACAAAAATTAGCCTCGGAAGAGGGAGAGACAGCTTCAGTAAGGAGAGCCTGGAAGGCTTCCTGGAGGAAGTGGTATTAGCTGGGGATTTTGGTTCTTTGTCAGTAGACAGGCTCTGGGTCTGCAGGAGACCAGGCTTCTTAGTTCCTGTGATCTTGCCTGTGAGTCCAGATCAATGTTGACTGTCTGCAAATGCTCCGTGCTACCAAGCTGGACAAGAGACTGTGGACTGAGGGGTTTCTGCCCACAGTATACTAACTGGAATTTCCAGATCTGAAGCCAGATAGGCAGCATTGTGCTCAGCTCTCCCCAGGGTGCCCCCCTCCATGCCTGAGGACCACACACAAGGTGGAATGCTGGAGCAGACAGACTGGATTTGAGACCTGACTTCCCAATCTGAACCTCAGTTTGATCAACTGTCCAGTGGAGAGTATATGATATATGCTAAACTGGAGATCAGCATCTGTGCAAACTGTGCTCAAAGGTTAGCACACTGACTACCTGAATCAGCCCACGTGGTGGCTCACACCCTATGATCCCAAGACTGGGGAGGCTGAGGCAGGGGGATGGCCATCCTGGTCTACAGAGTGAGTTCAGGATAGCCTGGGCTACAGGGTGAGACCTATCTTTTAAAAAAGAAGAAAAGAAAGCCTGAATTCATCGGAATTAGCAGCTCGTATTGGAGGCGAGCCTAGGATGCAGCCCAAAAGGAATCTTTTCCTTGGCCCCCTTGCCCCTGCTCTCCAAGGAGTCTCCAAGGCCCCTGCATCCATTCTTCCTGTCGGGCAGGAGCAGCCCTCAGACACCCCAGGGTGCGCCCTGCCCTGTCCTTAGCTAAACTGTTGCTAGGTGCCTGGCAGGTTCCTCTTGGTGGCAATCATTTAAAATGCAAGTGACTCAAAAAGGTTTGAGCTGGGCCGGGCGGTGACATCCCCCTCGGGATCCCAGGTGCCACCCCGCGGTGCCCTGCGCGGACCCCATTCAGGCCCCGCCTGCGGTGTCACCTAAGCGGAGACCCTGGCCGGGCACCTCACCCACGGGGTGCCCCGGGGCTTCGGATGGAGCGCGGCACCCTGTCCGGTCCCCGTCCCTGCCCCTGGGCACCCCGGCCCGCGCCCATGGCCCTCCTCGCCTCCTGGAAAAAGAGACCCCAGGTACGGCGGATGGGGATGAGCAGCCCGGGCCTCCCGGTGGCCAGGGAGGGAAGCTGGGCGGCCCTGGGCGCCCGGGTGGGAGGGCTTCTTCCCGTCCAGCTCCCGCTGTCCCACCTGGCGGCCACCGCCTCTCCTGCAAACGTCCCAGCCGCCCCGAGCCTGTTCCCCCCTGGGCTCCGTCCTCCACCCAATTGCCCGCCCGCCTCCTCCCCTCACCCGGGCTGATTTGATCTCGATGCTTCTGGAAGCCCATGGATTCTTCTCCTCGCTGTCGCAATGGCCCCGCGTTCCCAGCTCGCCCTCTTCCTCTGCTGCGTCCTTGCTAAGCGCAAGCAGCGCTCCAAGGTCGCTCTGTCCAGCCCTTCTGACATGAAAGTTCGGGGTCCCTAGGTCCATTTCCCGGCCTCCCCCCACTCTTACTGCGGCCCAGCAACGCTAGCTTGCCCACTGTGTCCACTCCTGACCCTCCATGAGTGACCGCTGCCTCTCCTCTCCGTCAGGGTCAAAATGGCTCTCATCCAGACTGCCGACACGAGGAGCTTCTCCCGTGTTCTTGGGAGCAGAGAGGAGCTCAGGCCGGCCAGGCCAGAACCAACAGGAGACTGACTTCCATTGTGCGCTGGAAAGTTCTCGAAGACACTAGCCAGGACATGTGCTGAATCTAAGATGACCGTGCTTCCCTTCAGAGAAAGGATTTTGTGGACAGATCATGCCAACTAGGCCATGTTCCTCTACTCCTTTCCTGTCTCCCACCACCATGGGAGGGTGGGCTTTATCTGTCCCCAGTCCCCAGAGCCCAGCAGGAGATGAGCTTTTCTCGCCTTTCCACAATCCCCTCCCTCCTCCCTCCTGTGGACTCCCCCTCCTCCCCTTCACTCCTGTCTTCAGGTCGCTCTATTTGCCCTCATATTCTGAAGGTCTAGTGTAGGGAGGTGAAGGCCACTTAATGTCCAGAAAGTAGTGTTGCAAAGCACTCCTCCCTTTTTGGCTCTTACATTCTTTCCTCCACCTCTTCCGCAATGGTCCCTGAGCCTTGGAGGGGGTGAT
>PVHP010048192.1:0-12690 GCA_004024765.1 Zapus hudsonius | reverse complement strand
TTTTTTCTCTTGACTTAAGGCAATTTAAATTGCAAATTGCCACTTGCAAAATACAACACAAATAAATCCGTGACTCAGATTATAAATGTGTTGATTTTTGTAAACACAGTAGGAATAATCCGTACAGTAATAAGGATAGCTTCTCAAAACAGATGGAGTAGAGATTGGTTTTGAAAATTAGAGAATATCTGTGTTAGTACAAGATATTAGTACAAGTTACACAGACTGTAATAATTAAATAAAACAGCATGGAAGGCAGGAAAAGGGTCAGGAGTATCTGGCTGGTGTGGCAGAGAAGGTTCCAGAAGGAGCATCAGGACAGTCCTTGTTCTGCCCTTAAGCAGGTAGATGATCACTTCTGGGAATTTGGTTTCCCCTTATGTCAATCCATACACCTGGACACTGTTTTCTAAGACCCTCAATAACTTCGCCTTCCCAGTCCTGCCTGTTTAAACATCTGCAGAGTGACTTATCTGTTCTTGGAATAGAAATTCTCCTCCACCCCATCCAGTCACTTGACAAAGGGCCATCTCTTTTCTTCATGTTCATGTGAAATGGAAACAGACAAGCTACATCCGCTGAAAAGCCGTGACTTTTGAGCTTTGAAAGCTCTTGACTGCGCCTCGCAGAAGCTCATTTCTGAGCGAAGGTGATGAAAGCAGCGGGAAGGGGCCGCCTGCTTAATTGCGCTTCTGCGAGATGTGAGAGCAAGTGGGGGAGTTGCTGGTGCTTTGCTCTGGGGTCCTCTGCCCTCTTCGCTTTCAGTGGAAAAGGCTTTGGCCCCCAGGTCTAAATTAAGGTCCAAGATGTATTGTAGGCAAATCAGATACAGAATCAGCGCTGTTCCACAGCTGCTACTGTTTGCCAGAGGAGCCTTATATATCCCCAAACTAACATTCTCTCCTGCATCATCCAGGGCACAGAGGACACCCAATCTCACCTGGGATCCCATCTCCAGTGGGAATGTGTTTGGGGTCAAAATCATTACAGAAAGATTTCTAAAATTAATTAGAAATCCTCGGGTTGGGCTTGATTTGGAGACTAAGGCATAAATCTCTGTGCCAACCGTCCAAGTCTCTGCCTAATATGACTATGCAAATCTATTTGTTTATTTACTGAATGTCACCACCTTGAAGGTAAGAACTTCATCATCTTCATTTCTGAAGGCACAGCCTGGCACAGTCATTAATCAATAAATGCTTATTGAATGAGTGAATGGACAAATGTTAATAAGGGATTTATGTGAGTTCTTTTAATTAGTCAGAAACACAAATAGATGTCTGCCAGCCTTTCTGGTTAGCACGAGACAACCACGGACACATGTCACAGTGCTGATCAAATTTTTAACCTCAAACAAAGACATCAGCTGTGAATCAATGCGCAGCATTTGTCTACCATTTGATACTTCCAGCAGTAGTTCGTGGTCCCGTGGGTTCAGCCAACCCAGGTTTGGAATCTTTGATCCCCTTCATTCCATCATTTTGTATGTGAGGTATAGATTATTTCTTTTGTTAAAAAATGCCTGAGATTCCCACTTAGAAAGCTCTCAGACTGCAAGACAATGCCAGGCGGATAAACTGCTTGTGTGTGTGGTGAGTGGTACATCTCTGCATTACTGGGAAAGTTGACCAAATCTGCTCTTCTCAACACATTTGTGCATTTGGCTTACAAGGGCTCTGCAGAATAGAACCCAGGTCCTTAAGCTCTGGAGGCAAGTGCCTCAACTCCTGAGCCATCTCTCCAGCCTCTTGCTGTCAATACAGTTGTAAGGATTCTGGGGTAAGGACAAGGAAGGGTTAAGAGAGCCAAACAGGTAGGATGTAGGTGACATTGAACTCTGTACATCCCACAACCTCTCATTGTTTTTAAGCCCATGTTTTAAACTTTTCTATTGACATCTTCCATAAATACAAACAATATACCATGATCATAACCCCCTTCCACCACCCTCCCTTTCCCTCTCCCAAATCCCCCCTTCATTGAATCCCTTCTTTTTTCCAATGACTCTCTCTTCTATTTTCATGTCATGGTTTGTTTTCCTCTTCATTTGTAGATCTCGTGTAGGTAGTGTCAGTCACTGTGAGGTCATGAATGTCAAGGCCACTTTGTGTCTGGAAGACAGTATTGTAAGTATTCCTCCTTTTCCTTTGGCTCTTATATTCTTCCTGCCACCTCTGTCTCAATGGTCCCTGAGTCTTGTAGGGTATTATGGAGATGTCTCACTTAGTGTTGGCCATTCCATTGTCCCTTCTTCTCAGCACTTTGGTGAGTGTTGAGTCGTCCCAGTGGTCACCACTATCTGAAAAGAGAAACTTTTCTAATCAGGAGTGAGAGCATCATTAATATGTGGGCACAGGGTTAAGTTTTTAGAGGGTATTTTGGTGGGCATAATATATCCATTTAGCTAGACAGCAGTCATAGTCCCCCCCCCCCCTCAGGGCTTATGACCTCCCCAGGCATAGGCTTTCGACTAGGTTTATAGTACTAGGCAGGAATTTCCTCCCATAGAGAGGGCCTCAAGTCCATTCAGAGAGCAGTTGGTTTTCCCCACAACAGACAGGCCACCATCACACTGGTTGGTGCATTTGACCTGACTGGCCAGGTAAAGATGGAAAGCTTGCAGGGTCCACTGCTGGTGATGACTTTTCTCCCCTGCACAGCTCTTGCCAACATCCTGACAGCTAGCGAACAGGGAGGAGGTTTCCAGCTCAACTCCAGATGGATTCCTCAATGTCCTCAGGCAAAGCACATGGAATCTTCAGCAATAGGGTCTTACCATCTAGTTCTGGTGGGCAACTAAGAGCTTTAGCAATAGCCTATACTTTTTTTGTGGGGGGATAGGGAGGGAAGGGAGGACATCTGGGCCCTTCCTGGCCAACAACTTGTTGGAAGGTATCCCACTTCTGATACTGAAATTTTTCCAATAACAAACTATGGTTTCTGGGCACATTACCCCCACAAGATACTTCTATGCAAGGCCTCTCCTTAAATGTATGTGTGCATGTGAGTATTCACATGTGAAAGTTAGAAGACAACAGAGAAGAGAGGGTTTGAGCCTCTCCTTCTAGCTTGTTTGAGACAGGCTCTCTCTTGCTTCTGGGAAGGCCAAATTACCTGGCCTGTGAGCTTAGAAATTCCCCTGACTCTGCCATAGGCACCTAGGAATTATAGCCTCATGTCCATTTTTATCTAGCTTTTATGTGGGTGCTGGGGATCTGAGCTCTGATTGGTTGGCTTGTGAAACAAGCAGTTTTAACCACAGAGCCATCTCCCCAGCCCCGCTCCAACTGTTTTCAAAGTCACTAAACCTTATAGGCCTCTTTTTAAAAAAAAATTATTATTTATTCATTTTTCAAGCAGAGAGAGAGAGAGAGAGAGAGAGAGAGAGAGAGAGAGAGAGAGAGAGAGAGCGCACCAGGGCCACCACCTTGTGGGTCTGGCTTAAGTGGGTCCTGGGGAATAGAACTGGGGGCCTTAGGCACTGGAGGCAAGTGCCTTAACCGCTGAGCCATCTCTCCAGCCCACTTATAGGCCTCTTGCTGGACTTTTTTGTTTTGCTTTTTCGGGTGCACAGGATCCGTGTTTGTTGTTTGAGACCATTCTGAGCTGCACAGGGGCTGTATCCACAGATCTGGAATCCAAGATATGCCCAATAAGGCAAGCTCTCCATGTGCATAAATTATGGTCTGCATGGTGGATGGGGTTTGAGGGGTTCAGGCTTCAGCTGACACAGGGGTTACATACAAATGAAGTAACCAAGGCAACATTGATTAAAAACAAACAAACAAAAGCAAACAATGCAGCAAAACCAAAAGGATTCTCTTTCTAGAATCAAATGTCCTATAACCCACTTTGAATTCCAACTGTCATTCCAGTCCTATGGCCCTAGGCCAGCCAGAAGCGCTCTGAGCATCGTGTCCTCTGTCTCAACCTCAGGAGGTCATCACAAAGGTTATCACAGGACTCTGGTTACTGTGACCAAAGATCTTGTCCAGTGTTTGTCATTATTTTAAGGTTAACTGATTCACTCAAAACACCTCCAAAGCAAGAACTCAGTTGCAGACCTCCAGTCACCCATCTGACTGAGGCCCCATCACTGTGTTCAGGCTCTGGGGCTGTGTTTTGTGAAATGTCAGCTGTTGCTACTCCGTGGAAGCCACTGTGCTCTACATGGACTTATAAAATCCAGGACTTTAGCACTGTTTTAAATAATAACGATGAATTATGACTTCCTTTGAATTTATTAGGACAACACTGAAGATGGGAAATTGTGGCAGCCTTGGGGAAAGGAAGCCTTGACTTCCACTCGGATCCCGTTGTGGTTGTGGTCGCCCACCAGGGCACTCTTGGCTGGGCAGGAATCACATTCATCATTCCATGTCTAACATGACATTTAGACTCTTGTGGGACCTGTTTGCCATGATGATGGACTGTTATCTCCTGGAGCCTGGCTGGACAATGAGCTCTGTTGGCTGGGTTCAAAAACAAAGGAAACAGGGCTGGAGAGATGGCTCAGCGGTTAAGGCACTTGCCTCCAGTGCCTAAGGCCCTGGGGTTCAATTACCCAGGACCCACATAAGCCAGATCCACAAGGTGGTGGCCCTGGTGCTCACTCTCTCTCTCTCTGCTTGAAAATGAATAAATAAAAAATATTTATAAAAAAGAAAGAAAACATTTTTAAATATTTTATTTTATTATTTGAGAAAGAGAGGCAGAAAGAAAGGGAGATAATGGCCACACCAGGGCTTCCAGCCACTGCAAACACACTCCAGATGCATGTGCCATCTTGTGCATCTGGCTTATGTGGGTACTGGGGGATTGAACCCGGGTCCTTAGGCTTTGTAGGCAAGTGTCTTAACCACTGAACAATCTCTCCAGACCCAAAGAAATGTTTTGTATGGCCATAGGAAGATCATTCTCCATCTTGGAGAACTAGTTAATGAGTCCAGTGGACGCAAAGGCTTGACAGGCACAGTTCAAAGGCTCTTCTAGCTGTAGTCGTCTACTGTTCTAGTCTGAAGCCAAGGCTCTCAGCTATGCAAAGGGAAAGCATTTCTTTGCAGACATATACTCACCATGTCCTTGTCTGGCTTTCCTCATGCCTGTGTGCCATCTGCAAGCATGTAGCTTCCTGTGTCCAACACAAGACTCAAGTCAGCTGAGTTTCCAGTTAACAGTGTCAAGTTGTCAGTTTTGCCTGCTTACTCAGGTCGTTCTCCTAACTGTGCCCTCTGTCCCTGAGATCTTTCCCAGGCCTGTCCAAGAGGATTCCAGAAGTTTTAGAGCCTTGATGAGAAAGACGCTGGATGTTGGGTTTGAAAGCTGTAGAGGTTTGTAATGATGTCATCTTTCTCCCAAGAGGAGTGCATTTCCTTCTGACTAGCAGTTAGGGTAAGAACTGTCTGATCAGGAGCTGGAGAGGGTCTATGCTGGCCTTTATCCAGTCTGTCCTTATTAATGGGAGACTGGGTGTTCATCAGCATTCCTCTCCTAAGCCTCTCCTGCACTATTGAGTAGTATTTTGTTATTTTTTTCTTTAGCTACCGAGCCGCTATGTCTGCCTACTTTCTTGGTCTCTCACTTCAACATGGTTGAGCAAATACCTTGAGGTACAAAGAGAGGCAAGATGTCAGGCTCCCTTCTCTTTTGTGTGACTTTTCCCTTGGATCCTGTGCCTTTCACAGCTGTCTGAGGTCATCTCACATGCTTTCTTTCAACTTTAATCTAGGTTTATAGTTGCTTCCGGTATAACTTCACGATTGCTTGAAACAAAAGTTAAATGATGGCTTACTTTTAATCAAACTTTAAGAGGCAATTGCCCATGTGCTATGGCTGAAGAGCCTGTCAAGCAGAATCCAGCTTAAAGGCCAATGGTGACTTGTTCAGTCATGCATCCATTCACTGATAACTAAGTATTGCCTGTCAACACTATTTGAAGTATTGTGGATCCAGTGGTGAACAAAAATGAGATTCCTGTTGTCATCAACTCCTAGGGAGTCCATACATGAAATTAACACAATAGAAAAGCCATGGTAAGATCTTTGGAGAAAACCAACATGTGCCCAGAGAATAACAAGGTGGAAATCTTTGGAGAGCATTGATAGTCAGGAATGACCTCTTGGAGGAGACATTTAGGTTGGGAGCTGAAATACACATTATAATTCTCTGAAAAGGCAATAGGGGTGACAGAAGTTCAAACATCAGGACTATCATGCATTAAAAGAGGAAATAGTTAAGAGCTTGATGAGCCCCAATAACTAGAAGGGGGGTAAGGATGCCATACAGAAACAAAGACGACACAAGGTAGGATTAGGGCCAAAGACTAGGTCCACTGGTCCAGGCCAAAACAGGCTGGATTTCGAAAGGACTTGGGAGCACTTAGGCCTGATTTATTTGATGAGGATTTCCTCCGAAGCCACAAGGAGGATAACGTGGGTTGGGACAGAGAAGGAAACCTGATTGGAGGTCATTCTGGTGGTCCAGCCTCCAGGGAGGTGAGATGGCTTGGACCATGGTGGTGGCAATGATGGTGGACAGAGGTGATGAGTTTGAGCAAAGTTAAGGAGGAGAAGGAAGCATGGATAGAATTGGTCATGCACTGAACTGAGGGGAAGGGAGAATGGAACAGGGATGCCGTGTGAAGATGAAGGCAGAGACTGCAGTTCTAGAACAATGAGCCAAGGACCATAAAGACGGCCAACAAGATTCCAGTTCCCTTTCAGCATGGCACTTCTGATGATGACACTTCCCCCTTTTATAATGGTTATGTTGGATTAGGGCTTGTCCTCCTGGCTTCAAATTATTTGCCTATACTACCTGCAATGGTCCTGTTTTAAATAAATTCATATGGTATTGGGATTTAGGGCTTCAACATAAATTTTGAAACTACAGTTCTATTCACCGTTCTCATTAAATGTCTCTGTGCCTCAATTTCTTCACCTACAAGTTGAAAATGACACTACTCACCTCACAAAGATGTTACAAAGGCCGGATAGAAGATATATTTACTATATACCAAGAACACATTGACCACATGACAAAAGAATTCAGGGATCATCAAGACTGTTCTGCCCTGTTGCCTAACTCCTCCAGATTTGAGAGCTTTACATCAGGAATGAGGAGAGGCAAATCCTCCCATGAGGAGACCTTCAGGGCCACCTGGGGTGTGTCATGGTGTCCCTGAAATGACTCAGCTTGTGATTGCCTCCAAAGTAGGGTCCTCTTGATGCCCCTTGGCTAAGTCAGCTTCAGGTTGGAGGAAAGGGTGAGAAGACTTCCCAGGCCAGTTAGACTGCTCTTGGAGTGGGCAAGCCATCCAGTCTAACTTCTGGATGAATGAACCTAGGAAAGCACCCACTGCCTCTGGGCCTGAGAAAACTTCTTTCTCTTCCTCCTTCCTTCTCTCTTCCCTCCCTCCTTCCCTCCCTCCTTCCCTTTTGTTCTTTCTTCACACCCTCCCTCCCACCTCCTCTCCCTTCTTTCTTCTCTCCTTTTCTCCTGTTTCCTTCCCCTCCTTCCTCCATCCCTACATCTCTTTCCCTACTCTTCTCACTGTCTCTCTCTCTCTTTCTAATGAGCACGTTTGTTTATTTCTGTTTGTGAACCATAGCCTTAATTTGTTGGTGTAGGAAACAAACTTCAACTCTGTTGTGTAACAGATCAGAGGATAATCTACTTTGCAATGGACTTTTATAGTCCAATTGCATAGGATAGTATGTAAAATTATTATGAAAAATTACCAATCCAACTACAGATATTAAATACAGAAAAAGTTATAGCTTCTTACAACCTACTATAACCATCTAGGAAGTTTGCATCCACCATGTGCCCCAGTGCAATCGGAAACTTGGAACTCTTAATGGATCTATTAGTGTAGCAAACCTTATAAATAAAATACCTGTGATGGGATCCATGAAGAAACTGCTCAGTAATTAACCTCATTGGTTTTTGTCTCTGCAACCCAACTTGGGCCACAAAACATGGCACTGTTATTGATGTTCTGTTTCCGTTTTTATTCATTTATTTGCAAGGAGACAGAGACAGAGAGAGACACAGAGAGAGAGAGAATGAGAATGGGTGCACAATGCTTGCTGCTGCAAACAAACTTTAGACACGTGCCACTTTGTGCATCTGGCTTTACATGGGTACTGGGGAATCAAATCTAGGCAGGCAGGCTTGGCAAGCAAGTGCCTTTAATTGCTGAGCCATCTTTCCATCTCTGTGTGCTCTATTGCTGTAGCAAATGCACAACCATAAGATTTCTGCCAGGTGTGGTGACTTCCCCCAGTAATCCCAGTACTTGAGAGGGAGTAGGAAGAGGGTCATGAGTTCTAAACTGACTCAAACCAGTATATGTTACATAGCAAAATCCTATCTTAAAACGAAACAAAACAAAACCAACACCAGGGCTGAGACGAAGCTTCTTTCCCAGCATGTGCAAGGTTTTTGGTTTTTCAAGATAGGATCTCGTTCTAGCCCAGGCTGACCTGACCTGGAATTCACTATGTAGTCTCAGGGTGGCCTCAAACTCTCAAGCGATGCTCCTACCTCTGCCTCCAGAGTGCAAGAGTTTTGACTCCCGAGTTTCAAAATAAAATTGATACATATAATCTAAGGGAATTCACATAAGCTTTCTCTTCTTTTGACATTATAAGCTGATAAAGAACCCACTGTGGTTTCACAAGAACTGTAATGTGTTTTTTTTTTTTTTTTTGTTGTTGTTGAATCGGTCCTCCAGCCACTGCAGCACTGCACTGAGAATTCGACTGTAGAGTCTCTGCTAGCTAAATCCATGTTGAATGAATGGATCCTGGGAGGCTCTGCATCCCTATGATGTATTTTCATGCTGTGATTGAATTCTCTCAATAGTCCTGTGGCATTTCACAGGTGGGAGATCAGTTCTCAGAGAGAATTAGTCACCTGTTTAAGGACACCCAGGTAGTTTAGAGTTGACACCAGGTGTGTCCCCTCTCATATCATGGCTTCTAAACCAGCCTGGAGTCTGACCTCTCTGTTCCCTGGCTTCAGTACTCCAGTGCTTCGAGCATCCCTGCAGACAGGCTCATGCTTCCTTCTCTGACCTTGACACTCTGCTGATGTGTGTGGAAGCTGGAACCCACCATGTGAGGGAGGACCCCGTACCTGCCTCTGCGTTGGCTGCACACATGCCCGGGAAGCATGTTCAATGAGAAGGGCATAATTACAGCTGCAATCAGAGGCTCATGAACCAGAGATTCCTTCCCTTCATATATTTCCATTCACTGGCCACTTATTTGAGCTCTAATCTATATTTATGTGTCTGTCTTTCTGAAACGAATTTCAAAAGGAATGTCAGAAGCGGGTGGGACAATTAGCTAGGATTGTTTACTGAAGGCTGATTTTACCCTTGGGTAACTGTACCACCTCCTTATTCTCATTGCCCCTAATAACATTAATTATGATTTTAGCTGCCGATACTTGGCTGTCCCTGTCATGATGATTCTGAAGTAGCAACCATAGCAGTGCCATTTGACGATGGAAGTGGCCTGAAGGAAGTCCCTAGTATGGAATATGGCTTTTCGAGGGCTAAGACTCTCACTCCTTCTGGCAGTGGGCGGGGAGGCATGAATTAACCCGAAGGGTACAAAAAAAGTAGGAGAGGGTCTGACCCAGGAACACGTCTATTATAATCTGTCTTCTTACAATTCATAATAAAGGGCTGGAGAGATGGTTCAGAGGTGAAGGCACTTGCCTACAAACCTAACAATGGGAGTTCGATTCTCAGTATCCATGTAAAACCAGACGCACACAGTGGTGCATGCATCTGGAATTCGTTTCCAGTGGCTGGAGGCCCTGGTGCACCCATTCTCTGTCTCTCTATGCTTGCAAATAAATACATAAAATATAAAAAATATTAAAAATTGATAATAAATACCATTTTGGAAAATTGCTATGAGTTATATATTTTACAGGCTAAGAAAATCAATCTGGGGCTTACAGAGAGGGCTCTGTGGGTAAAGTACTTGTATAAACACGAGGCTGTGAGTTCAGGTCCCCAGCACACACATAGAGGTGCTAGGTGTGGTGTCATGTGACTGTGCCTATAATCCTGGCACTGGGGAGGCAGGGACAGGGACTCTCTGGGGCTCACAGGCTAAACTAGTCTAACAGAATCCATGGACTCTAGGTGCAGCAAGAGACCCTGTCTCAAAGAATAAATGCAGAAAGGCAGAACTTAAACCTGACATTGACCTCTGCTATCCACAGACACATACATACATGAGCACCTGCACACAAATATGCATCCACACGCATACAAACACACATCTACACATGTTGGGCCCCAGACTAACTGAGTAACATTAAGCTAAGTTTTAGAATATGAAATAAAGCCAGGAGTGGTGGCACACGCCTTTAATCCCAGGAGGCAGAAGTAGTAGCTGATAAGCCTTGATCCTGTGTGTTGATACTTTGCTCTGCTGTACTCTGCTGATTGGCTGCCGCCAAAAGGTTTGAATCTTATTGCTTGAGAGAAATAGGCTGAACAAAGCAGCCTCGGATTATAAAAGGGTTTTGGATGCTGGAGTAAAATGAGATTTGCTTGACATTTCTCCAGGTCACATGTGTCTGTCTGACCATATGCCTCACCTTCCCTAATCAAGCCCTTTCTCCTGCTGGCTGGTGAGACTTGGGCTACCCCGCAGAGGGCCAGGGGTCCGCTACCTCCCCAACATACACACACACACACACACACACACAAAGAGAATAAGGCTGAAGTGAGATTACATAATATACCACAGTGTGTTGGTAAAGAGCAGACCTAGGATTCAATCACAAGCTTCCTACAATCAGAGTTTCTGTTTTTGGCCACTACACCTTCAAGTTCAAGGCATCTAAAGTCATAGTGCAATAGCAGTTTTTGGAAACAGCCCTGACATAGCATTAATAATCCTAATATATATATTAATAATCCTAATTACAACCACAGCCCTCCCTTAGTAATAAATACTTAAATTCATTACTTCATTTAATTCTCATAATGCTTCTGATGAAGTGGGCACTATTTTATAAAGGAAGGCTTTTAGGCTCAGAAATAAGAACTTGGGCCATGCCACTAATAAGTGATAAGTTAGGGTTCAAAGCCATATCTTATTTCATTTTCATTATTCAACTTACAGCAATGACTCAGAATTTCTCTATCAGCTGGAGATTTAAGTTTGGAGCATTTTCTTGAGCTCCCAACAAGATTCTTATTAGAAAGCCTTTGTGGTCTTCTCCATTGTAGGATTATGTTTTGAGGAGTGAGTTCCCTTTAGTATCTGAAATCTACATGACCCTACATTCGTTTCCTGCAGGTACAGACTTTGCTAAATTGAATTTTCTTTCCTTTAGGGCTTGGATCACACCATTCTGTTCTCAGATTCTGTTGGGATCATTAATCCAGGGTGGTTCACAGGACAGCCCTGTGCAGGAGGGCCCTCCTCTGCTCATCTGAACCCCAGGGCCCTCTCTATTTTCAACAATCCTCTTTCTATTCCTCCCTGTCAGCTGACCTCTTAGTACACTTCCTTCTTGAAGTCTCACATTCTCACTCCATGAACCCTATTCTTCATCCCCCCATGAAAGTAGTTGTTATGGCTGCACTGGCAAAAAGGCCGCCCCTTCTAATTACAGTTGAATGATCTCATCCTTGCAGGGTGAGGGTCTCCTAGTCTCTGCCAAGGGAGATGAGTGATGTGCTTAACATTATAGGTAAAATGAAAAGTCGGAGCTGTTTGTCTGTCTGTCTGTCTGTTTGTTTGTTTGAGAAAGGCTCTCCTATAGCCCAGGCTGGCCTCAAATTCTCTGTAGCTGAGGCTGGCCCTGACTTCCTGATCCTCCTGCCTCTAACCTCCTGAGTGCTGGGATTCCAAGTGTGCGTCATTATGTGTTGGCTCAGGATTACTCTTTCTATCATTCATGAGTCCACTTTCCTCTGGAAGAGAAGCACAGCAGTATAATGATTTCCAATTGAAGCTTTTGCATAGACCACAGGTCATTGTCTTGGGCAGCCATAGGCTTCCAGAACAACACAGGTAGAGCAACATTGAGATTTCCTGCCCCTCGTGAGATGTGCTAGGTCTAAAAGATAATTTTGTCTTCTTTCTTCATTTCTAGGATCTGGAGGCTCTGTCTTGATTTTAAGCAGTAGCCTGACATTTCTGACATTGAGGACTAAGGCTTCTTGCCTCAGTTCACCCTGCTGCAGGCTGGAAGTTGATGCTGGGTCTCTCAGCATTCAGAAAGGTGGAGGATATTCTTGTTTTGCAGAACTTGTCCACTGGAAGTGGGGTGCTATGTGCCTCCTCATTCCTTGGTATTGAAGCAGAAGAAGTAAGACACTTCATAAGGAAGGTGCCTACTTACTTCTGCCCATCCTATGACTCACTGGAAATTTAAGCATTTATTATCCACATCCTGGAGCTTGAAGATACTGAGGCTCAGAGAGGTTAAGTTTCCCAAGGTCAGGAGGGAAGCAGCTAGCAGAGGATATGAGCTTAGGACTCTCCCCCTTCCACACTTCAATTTTCCCATTGACATACGCTGGCTAGAAAACAGCCCCAACTCTTCCTCCTTAAGGTGGTGGCCTTGCGCAGGGTCTCCTACAAGGTCTCAGAGCCATTCCTTGTGGCCACCCTCCTGAATCTAGAATGTGGTATTGACTCCATTTCC
>PVHP010048191.1:0-12619 GCA_004024765.1 Zapus hudsonius | reverse complement strand
TGAACCAGTGGAGAGATTTTTCAGATTGCAGACATATACTTTCCTGTCTACTTTCCATTCTCACCAAATTCTGACCCATCCACACTCTCCACCACCATCAGCCTCACAGGAACCCTGTCTGCTCATGGGAGCATGTATCACAAGAAGAAAGAAGATACATGTTGAACACCACTCCACTATGCATCCTAACACAGCTCAGTGAGGAGGAGGATGGTACCTACCTGGAGACTGAGGATGCAGTCTGTGAGCCTCTGCACCTACCTTATAACACAGAGCTCTAAAAAAGAACACCATCTTTTCAAGGGTGTTCTCTGATGTTCTCTCTCTCCCCTCTCTCCCCCTCTCTCCCCTCTCTCCCCCTCTCCCTCTCTCTCCCAATCTCTCCCTTTCTCTCTCTCTCCTTACCTATCTATCTATCTCTCTGAACAGCCAACAATTATATCTATATTTTTTGGCATGACTCACTTTCTAGAACAGATTGCAGTTTCTTATGACCAGGGAATGTTTTCCTAGTATACTTTTGCATATAATTCATAATTAGTTGGTAAATAGACAAATGAAGGAATTATTATTATATATCACTCTGTGTATTGTGTCTGAACTGATGAGACAACTCTGCATTTCCTTGTTGTATGGATGTCTGATCTTATTACATAAATAAACTTATTACATAAATGTTCCTTGGGACTCTGGCTTTACACCTTGACAGATCTGTGCCACAGCCCTGATATCCTTGGTTGTCACTTCTGTTTTCCCAGATGACAGTCATGCCACTTGACCACAGATACACTTTCTAACCTAGTGCTGTGCTGGGGTCTCGCAGCTTTCTAATGATGACACCCTTTGTAGCCCTAATATTTCAAAAGACAAACTGTCATGATTGGCACACTGTATGCTCAATAACCTTCCCCTTCCTTCCTTTACTCTCCCCTTCCTTCCTTCCTTCTTCCTTCCCTTCTTTTGTGCAAAAGTCCCAGAGCTCTCTCCTCCTAGTGTCCACCTTTCTCCCTGCTACTACCTGGCCATGCTCAGACAAGGTATGGGATTCTGGAATCATCTCCTATTATGGTTATTGACTCCTACCTCAGTCATATCACCTAAGGCCCTTCCTCTGGCAGGGTGCTTCCCCTCCTCCTCTTCTAATAAGTGATAGCCCTTTTTTCTCTTTACCCAGAATTCCACACATTCTTCTCTATGACTTATCCTGCTACTTTCTCCAGGTATTTGGGTCCCAAGAAACAGTCTTGGTCCTGTATTCTGGACCCAGAACCTGACCTACCTATCTTCTTTCCTTCCTTAATTTATTTCCTAGTTCGTCCCTTCTTCCTATCTCATTTGTTTGGTCTACTTGTTTAAATTGCTTTGTTTTCTTATGTTGGAAACAGATTTTTAAAGAAAGCTAATTTATAACAACCTTCAAATTATTTATTTTAGTGTATGACTTTCCTTATTCAAATCTGATCTACAGGTATTCTGAAACTACATAATTATAAAGCATCTGTCATTTTCTAGGATTCAGAAGAAATTATAGACATACAAGTCTTCTGTGAAAATTATGAAGAATCTCAGATATTTAGAGCTGAAAGGAAAAACTTCAAAGGAATTCCAAAATAGTTCCCTAGTCTTTTCACATCACATCCAAAAAAAACCATCACCCACTGTTAATGGCTACATGGGTCAGCCAATTTCCAGGTACCAACAATTGTATTCACTCCCTGTTTTTTTGTGGCAGAGTTCTAAGTTGGTTTGGTTGGGTGTCATTTAATAATGGCTAGAGTCTAAATTGTTTTTCACTTTAATTTAAAGGGTAGGTGCCTACAGAGAAGTCATGGTGTGCTCTTGTTCCACCTGATGGCTGATACAAGAAGCTATGGTGCTGGTGGGAAAAGGCACACTAGACAACATTTGGTTCACTCCCTGTATCTTCCTCTGAGAAAACTGAGACAAGACACACAGAGCTGCATGTTTTTCCTCTGTTCCACAAACTCAAAGACAAATCTCATGATGGTTTAAAATATGTGTCTGCAGAGTTTCAAATAATACCTAGGGGACTGGGGAAATGGTTTAGTCAGTAAATCATTTGCCACATAGCATGACAAACTAAATTATGATCCCCAGCAACAATAAAAAAGCCAGACATTATGGCCTGCACCTATACTCCCAACACTTGGGAGGTATAGGTGGAAGGATCCTTAGGACTTGGTGGGTAACTAGTCTAGCTGAATTGGTGAGCTCTAAGTTCAGTGAGAGACCCTGTTTAAGACACCCAACATCAACCTCTACATGCCTACACATATGTGTGTCCATATACACACAAATATGTATGTATAACATACACATATAATATTCAAAAAATAAAATAAACTATTGGGGATTCAGGAAATTGTACTCTCAACTGGAATATAAAACACCCACACACCAGAAAATCCTGCTAGACCTTCTTAGAAACTAGAATTATCAAACCTTGTATAAGTTCATAAATGAAACACAACATGATGACATATTCTAAAATGTGGAAGTGTTTCTGTTAAATATGTAGGCTGATCCGGGAAAGACATACTAAAAAAAACAGCAAATGAAAAGATAATCAACTCAACTTTGCCAAACAGTAGCCATAAAAGACACCTCAATGGTGTGTCATCTCCATTCTGTATCCTTAAGAGTGAAAAGAATGGAAAGGAGGGCCCACCTCAGGCCCCTCCCCCGACTTCTTCATCAAAGGAGGGTGTTAGAGGTTCTATATTGCCAATAACATTTCACCTTAAAAGGAAAAAAGTGTATTTGTCTGGTTTTTATTCTATAAGGCTTGTTTTCCACTCAACAATAAGCATTTCAACTCTGTTTCTATTACTGAAAATTCGTCCTGTGCAAATATTCATAAAATCAGGCATGAAAAGGATTTGAGCTTTTAATACTGATTCCTCTCCTTGCTCATTATATTCTTGCTATTTTATGCCTCAGTTTCCATATGTAAAGAACAGACTTATGAATATGGCTTTCTAAATAATGAAGGAAAATCACAGTTAATTTTGACAACTCTATAATACTCATCCTTTCCTTTAAAAAAAAGTTTGCCCTTCAGCCATTAGAGCACACTAAGTTAACCCAACCTGGATAGGAGCCCTACAAAGCACTTATGACATTGACCACAGCATAAAGTGTTATATAGAGTTACTTTTACCTCGTAGGGTTATTGCCAAGATGAACAGAAATATACAATTAATGAGCAAGAACCTAGCACATACTAAAAGCACAACAAGTACTGACCACAGGTTACGAGCATCATTATTAGTGCTGAAATTATTTTCAATGACTCCTGCCAACTGCCTCCTCCACAAAGGAAATAAAGGCATCCTCAAGCGTGTATCATATTTTCAACAAACCGACAATCACAAAACTTTACTAACCAGAGAGTGCAAGAAATGGGCAGAGGAAAAGAACAGAAGAAATGAGAACATAAAGTACAAAATTGGGGTGAAAACTACAATTGAATAAATGAGCTATAAAATTCCATGACTGGAATTTAGGCCTCGTTAATTTATAGTTCTAGCTCAGTTTATGTGCCTTTCTTAGCCCAGAGGCCAAAACGTAAGCATTTGCCCATGAAAGTGAATTTATTGGCTCATGGCAGGAAACAGTATGCCGATGACATCAAGCTAGTTCTCAAAAATGTTTTTGTAAATAAAATAAACATTACTAGGGAAATGAAAATTCCCTGCAGTATGATTAAATCAAGAACCAGTTAAGATCAAATCAGGCTCATTCCCATTAATGCTATTGCTTTGTTCTAATTTCTAAGAAGCTCCACTTTGGAAATTCCAATGCCTTATTTTGAGAGATGTTACATTCATATTACATGGTATGGACTTCAAGCTTTCATTTTATACAAAATGCATGTCACAAAAATAATAATATTTTACATTTGCAAAAAACATGTCTGTAAAGTACAAATAGGGAGAAAGTAATTATCTACAGTTAGATGTCTAGTGGCTTGTCTACCAGTTTCTAGAAAAATGGAGAAAGTCAAAGTGGCAAAAATCACTGTATGCAAGTCTATTCCTTTTGGCAAATCTAATTTACAAATACATTCAACCTGTGTACTATAATTCCCACTGAGCTCAGCCAGGGTCCCAACTCGAGTCACATTCTAGTGACCAATGCTATAGAAATATTTGCCCAGACTATTTTTCATACAAATAATTTCACTAGGCTGGAGTGACAGCTCAGTCAGTAAGGTGCTCTCCTCAGCAGCATACGGGCCAGAGTTGGACACCCAACATGCATATAAAATGCTGCAGTCATTCACACAGAATCCCAGCCTGCTGGGGAAGTGGAGAGAGAAGTGTTCCTGGGACTTATGGGCCAGCCAGTCTAGCCTGACTGATAAGCTCCAGGCCAGTGAGAGACCCCGTCTCAACTGAAGTGGGTGATTGATGTGCCCGGATGACATCTGAGGTTGTCTTCTGGCTTACCCATGCGCATGCACACACATGCATTGAAAACATTCTAACTATATAAATACACAACAGTAGAGTAGCAGACAAAGAGAAATGTGAATACTGTACCTTACTGAATTGCTTAAGTAACAGATTGAACTTTTTTGGTATGTGTGTTGTGTGTGTGTGTGTGTGTGTGTGTGTGTGTGTGTGTGAGCACAGTATGTATGTGTGTAGTATAGTGTAGTGTGTGTGTGCATGAGTGAGTATATGTGTTGCATCTATCTATGTGTGCAAATGTCAGGATGATGTCTATCACTCTCTGCTTGATTTCATTGAGACAGAGTCTCTCACTGAACCTGGGGTTTTCTGGGTTTGGCTGGGCTGGCTAACAATGGATCCCCAGCAATCTTACCATCTCTCCCACAGCCTCCCTTCGGTGCTAAGGTTGTAGACATGCCTGACCATGCCCGATTTTGTATGCGGTTGCTGTGGCTCAAACTCAGGTCCTCATGACTGTATAGTAAGTGTTCTTAGCCACTGAGTCGTCTCCCCAACCCTCAGATTTAAGCTTTTTTTTTATTTTTATGTAGGTAGAGAATCCCAACCTTATATAAGGATATCAATCAGTGAAGTTTCTGCTGGTCTTTCAAGCCACAATCTGAGGTCACATGACAGTGTGAACTCAAAGGTCACATGACAGTGTGAACTCCTGCTGACACAGTGCACTACCTAGATCAGGACTACTTAAACCCCTGACAGGATCAAGAACATGCTGAACAGAAGGCTAGCCCAAGGATGCCAAACATGGCACAGTACTGCTCCCTCTTCCAGCAGCTCAAATCACACAGAGCATGTCCTCTCTTCTGCCCCCTCCATTACCTGGCCTTTTTGAAGATTTGTACTCTCTACTGCTTTCTTCCAAGTAGCCCCATCCTTCACTCCATGTTCACTGCCAACCACAAGCTAGAACCTGTGCTGGAAACTGGTTACATAGCAGTGAACAAGACCACTCTCTGCCTTGAAAAATATTGAATTTCTACTTCTCTTGAATATAATCTTAAAGATTTTTTATCAGGATTCTGTAATTTGATTTTCAACATGATTCTATGGGCACCAATAATCAACAACAAAACCTGTTTTCTGTTGAATGAAACAGTCTATTAGATTTTATTTAAAACAAGATACTACTCTCACTTTCTACTGAAGCCCAAGCCAAAGAAGGGACAATTTCCCCCATGTTCACAAATGAGTTGCACATTCCTCAAGGAAAGATATGTAAAGGATGAGATCAAGAATCCAATTTGGAACCCTGAGCACATCACCTACTTCTGTGAAGCAATGTCAGAGGCCAGAGGAAATGTAAGTAAATAAAACAGATTTTTTGTCAAGCTCTGAGCCCCCCAACACCCACCTTCTGACAATGGGGAGAAAGGTTTGGCTTTTAGTTTTGATGAGTGGAACAGTTGAGAAGACTGACAGGTGCCTCCTGGGGTGTGGAGACACCGTGGCCTGACATATGGCTTGCCTAGGAGATATCGAAAAGCACAGGACTTACTGAACCTGGAGTCAGCCTGTGCATCCTGGGCTGCTGGGAAGGAGACTGCACTCCCCCACAGACTCAATGCAGCTCTGAAAAGAAGTGGGCTGCTTCGAGATTGTCTTATATCTTTCCAAATAATGTCCTCTTGAAGTGTGCAAAGACTTCAGCAACAAGGCAGAGGACCTCTGCATGCCTAGAAGCAAATGGCCAGAGGAGATCGCTCAAATCCCTCCATGGAGCAGGGCATCAAACACCCTTGATATCATAAAGCTAAAGGCTTGCTTACCAGGTTGGCACTAGAGAGACAGCACGATCTTTCAGATCCAAGTCCCGCCCTCTTCCTTTTCTTCTGCAACCTGACTTATAATGTGTTTTTGCCCATGTACCCAAAGCAATGGGAACAATATGCACAAAATATGAGGCAAATATTCTTTTTCTTTTTATAAGTTAATCATCACTGGTCATTTTATCGTATGGAAAAATATCTAACACAATCCTTATTTGCTCTGGGAAATTCCAGAAAAAACAAAAATATAATCTTCAGTCCTCTGCCTTTATATATAGAAGTTCCATTCCTGGAAAATTCAGTGTAACTAAAATTATGCAAAATTAAATCTTGTATAGTATGTGCATGCCTGTGTATGTGTTTATATGTAAAACAGGCTTAGTTTCTATGTCATATTTATAATTCTGTATATGTATACAGAAATATGCATATATGATATATATACATATATACAAGTGTCTGCTGAAAAGTTTGCAATTTTTGCAGGTTCAGAGATAATATTCCATATTTAGGGCTATTAGTATTTCACACAATAAATGCCTGTGCTCTTCCTTAGACATGAGAAAAAACAACAACAATCACCCTAGATATTTTTATTCTCCTTAACAACCAGTGCTAATGCCTTTGAGAACCGTAAAATTTGGACTGATTAGGTTGGTATTTGTGTGTGTGTGTGTGTGTGTGTGTGTGTGTGTGTGTGTATGTGTGTGTGTGTGTTTTCCTCTTCCAGAGACGTGAGCTTAATGTCAGGCATGATTATACGTTCTCTACTAGAGAAACTCATTGACTGAAACAGTATAATGAATGTTTCTGTACTGCTGGGTTATTTTTACAAAAGTTTACTCTCTAAAAATATTTCAAAGTACTAGTTGGTGGCCTGTAGAAATCTTATTTCACTGACATTGCAATAAAATTATCCGTGTATGATATGGTGAGCCACTTCTTTCAATTATCATGATTGATAATATTATTAAATATATAATAAATAAATATTTATTTTCAGAAGTTATGGAGTAGAAAACTAAATGTGTAACCTTTCCCAGCCATCTGCCAGCAATTTAAATCCTATTGCATTTGAACAAAAGTACTAAATAAAAATCTCAGGAGAGATTAAAGTCATAGATGGTCATTAGGTTTACTATGAAAAGGGGACAGAGTAGAGGAAGATGGTTACTAGATGTAGTAACCATTTAGCTCTCCCCACTCTCAACTATTCACATGCCAAACTAACATCACCAAAGGTATAGAAGTTAAGTAAAAGACCATAATGCCAGCTTTAGCATAACAAAATGACAAGATTATTGAAAAAGGCAGAAAGGAAAGAGTTCTCTGCTTGGCCCCTATACCAACTCCAAGAAGTCCAACATGGTCACTCCTCTTGCTAGCAGGAGGAAGAATTAAATCTAGGTGTCAGCCTTGATATCAAGTACCAGGGCAGCCATGGTAAGAGCCAATACTGAGCAGAGCCTAGTCTCTATGCCCAGGCCAATTCCTGAGGCCTGAGCCAGTAGAACTGTGTTAACCTAGTTTGCTGATGGGTCCCCACTAAATCTCCCCCAAAGCAATGCAGATAATTAATGCAATGCCTCTCAAAATACTAATGACGTTCTTCTTAAAACAAAAAATACACTTCTAAAATTTATATGGAAGCCACAAAATAACCCTCAAAAACAAATCCAATGTGAGCAGAAAAGACAAATCAGACAAAACAGCAGAAAGAACATTACACTTCATGACTCCAAAACATTAAAACTTAAAGCTGCTATGGTAAAGACAGGATGGTTTGGGCTTAGTAACTGACAGACCAGGAGCTGAAGAGATTTCTCAGCAGTTAAAGGTGAGTTCGAGTCAGTTTCAGTGTCATTGAGAAGAACTCGGCACATATCTGTAATGCTTTCCCCTGAGTAAAGGCCACCATGACTCTTATTCAGCAGTAAGGTGCCCAGCTGTAACTCTCACACCTTCACACTCCTACATCTAATGGAAGAGGAGCTGGTTTTCCCCAGAAACCCCAGGAACTCTTTTCTCTTCCTTGTGATTGAGTTGTGTGTCCATCGTAAAACAGTCCCATCACAAAGAAGGTAGACAACACTTGCTTGATTAAGCAAAGAGACTTGTAAAGAACCATGTCAGCCCCAACAACTAAGCCTTACAGTAAAGGAGACTGTCTAAAGAAATTTAATCTTGTTATTTAAAAAAAAAGCAAACATGAAAAAAAGCAAACATGGGTTGCGATCAGCCACCTCAAATATACAATATTTCTCTTTAACATTCTGTGAGGCTTAGGCTTGATTGTGGAGAGGGAAAATGTGTAGGCAGGGGCTATCCATGCTCTGGGCTTGTCGACTCAATCTGCACGTGGAGGAGAGAGGAGGAAAGCAAGTGTGAAGTCTGCAGAGTCTGACCAATTCTCTAAGATACCAACCAGTCAGGCTAACAATATCCCAACACTAAGTCAGAGTAGAAAAAAGAATGGGGAGCTAGAAGAGGCACGTAGTTCCTTCCCCCCCCCCACAAAGAGATACCATCTTTTCTCTACTGTTTTTTGATAAATATTTAGAAACATTTTTATTTTATTACTTAGAAATATTAAAATGAAATTGTCAAAAGATTCTGTTTTATGCAATAGCAATGTGTCATATGTAAATTTTATTTGTTTACTTGCTGGCAGGGTTTCACTCATCTATTTAACCAGGGCTGACTTTAAACTGCTTATGTAATGAAGGGTGACCTTGAACTTCTTATATCTGTCTCAGTGCTAAGATTTCAGGCATGTGCCACCATGCCTGGTTTATCTGATGTTGGGGATTGAACCCAGGATCTTGTATATGCTAGGCAGGCACTCTACCCACTGAGTCACATCCACAGCCCCATGTTTTTGAGTTTTGAGTTTATGTTTTAGAGTTTAAAAGTGAGATGATAAATATATTGTGATTGACTTTTTACACTGCATTAATAAAATGACCCCAAATCTCAGTTGGTCTGAAGATATTAGTCATTTAAAACAAATACACACTCTAAAGCTAAGCTATCTTTTCTTAATGAATGCTAATTGCACACTCATCACACAAAGAATACACTTTCACAACTTACCCCATGGTCTTCAACATTTAGACACTGTGGCTTAATTGCTTTATGTGAAAGAAGAGAATGCTCATGCTGTATTGTACTTCAACAAGAAAAGAAGTCGCCTGCTGGCATTTTGATAGTCACAAATAACACTAGGTGCCATAGAAAATAGTTATGGAAAACAGAACTTTATTCTGTTCTGGCAAAGACAGCAGGAGCAATTCAAGATCTTCCCACTCACTGCTCTACAAAACCAAGAAGATCGTTTCACATAATAAAGATTTTCATGTGTCTGTTAATATTGATTAACAAACCTAGAAGCCAATTACCACCTAAATAGTATAGAATTAAGAGAATATGCAAAATATATAAAATATTAAGCATTTAGGATCAATTTTTTAGGATCACAGCCAAACCCAACAAAGCAGCAAAGCATGGGATCATACTCTGAACTCCAGACTGCCAGGGAACACTTTGAGGAGCCCATGGCAACCAAGCTATCTCCAGCCAGGGAGACTCTTGGCAAAGAGAATGAGCTGATAATGATAGGGAAAGAAGGGCTTCTGTGTCAGCAGAGCTTCTCACTTTGTCTGATGTTAAGTGCACAGGAATTCGACCTCAGTGAGCAAGCATTATGCAGCCTCTAAAACTCCTTTTCCCAATCCTGATGTGCCCACCCATGCCCCCCAAGGCCAAGTGCTGGAGCTTCCTGGCAGAACTGCTTAAAATCTGATATTCTTAGGAGTGCTGATGAAAGGACACTTGTGAGAGGTACTGGATATACTAGCAATAGGGCCTGATAGTTGGGAAGAGAGATGGAGCTCAACTTCAACCACAGCATGGCAAGAGTGAACTTGCAGCCAAGAAGCAGAGTTGGGTAAGTGGAAAAGTACTGAGAAACATCAGCAGTCAGGAGAGATTCTGAAGAAAATGACCTAACAGGATTCTTGATAATTACAGGCTATGAAGGGTGGAGAGATGGTTCAGTGGTTAAAAGCACTTGCTTGCAAAGCCTGATGGTCCAGCTTCAATTCCTCAGTATCCAGGTAAAGCCAGATGCATAAAGTATCACCTGCATCTGGAGTTTGTTTACCGTGACAAGAGGCTCTGATATGCCAATCCCCCTCTCTCTCTCATAAATAGATAAATAAATAAATAAAACATTTAAAAGTTAAAAAGACAGTCTAAGATGATCAGACATCACCTATAGGACAGTAGAGAAGATACCTGATATTGAGGGTGAGGAGTTCTTACTAGACTGGCATAGCAGGATTCTTCAACAAAAACAGATTTTACAAGTATACAAGAGGATTTAGGAGTCTGACCAAGATCTAGCCAAGAAAACAATCTTTAGTCACTCCAAAATGGCCACACTTGTATCTGATTCTACAGAGAAATGTTTTAATTTTGGATATGGGTAGTAGCAAACTTAATACTTTCTTTTAAAGGAATTTTTTCAAATATAGAGGATGAATATCTACCTGGAGAAGTTTAAGAACAAATTTACCAATGAATAAAAACCATATTTACTGGAAGATTTCAAAATTCTTTGTGAAATGATAGAACCTAAGAAATTTTGGAGACAGTACATGTGTGTTTGGAGAGTAAGAGGGTTGAGTTAAATCATTTAGCTATTGTAAGAACACTTTAGCCAGGTAAATCTACTAAATATGTCAAGAGGCTTTTGGGATACTCACTTTTCTTTTTAATCAGATAGCAAAGATACTTATAGAAGTGAGTGCATTTATCTTCCTTTGAGTCCACCTTTCTCTAGTCATCATCAGCTATTACAGAAACAATTTTCTAGTCAGTTTAAAAACTGTATAATGGAGTTTATTTCTTACCCATCACTAGGCTTATAGCTGATGTACTTGTAATAAAAGACATATTAACAAGAGAAATACATATATATCTGCTTGACATCAGTTCTATAAGATAAGAGTGCCCTCATGAGGAATCGATGAACCAAAGATTAAGGGAAAATATGCCTTCTATAGTAAGACTGATGAAGTGTGTGAGCTGACTACAGAAACATATGACTGCATTAGAGCTTTGATCTAATGGTAGTAACTGGGGAGACCAAGCATGGCTCCTCTGTTCAAAGTTCTTTCTGGGATTCTGTGTCTTCATGAGTATTATTCTTCCCTTCTGGGCATAAAGCAGGTACCTTTCACATAATGGTTTTCTGACATTCTTAGGAAGAATGTGATGAAATTAAAAATAGTCAAAATTATTTTCTAAATATTATGGTCTGCTTCAGAGGAGAAGGGTAGGAGATGACCCTGCCTCTGGAGTGTTCTTGAATTCCAAAGTGTCAGAATTCGGGTTAGTGTGTCCTAAGCTGCCTCAGATATGTACTGCACATAAAAATGAGAAAGTCTGTCAAGCAATTGTTTTTAAAGATAAATATCAAAAAGTTTAATTTTATAAAGACAATATTCAGACTCATTCTTCAAACACAATAATTTTAGTGATAAAAACGATAACAGAAAGGAACATGAGATAAGGCAAACTTATTACCTCCAGAAATATCAAGCCCTTCTCCATTTTCCCAGTTTTTAATGTCTTTTTCAAGTCTTTCAGATGTGTAGAGGAAGTGTTAGAACTGAAATGGCATCCTGGGTGTGTAGGAAAAGCTCAAATATTTCCTACTGTAGCCTTGATGAGGGGGTGTTTTGTTTTGTGAAAGCTATATGGCTTTTCATCCAATATTGTGAAGCAAAAAAGTTGTACTTCTTTAACACTCATCTTAACTGATGCAGGGTCTCAGTAAAGTCTTAACTGGCCACCCTATCTAAAGTACAGTACACATTAGCTTCTTAGTTCCTATTCCATGGCTCATTTATTTCCAAAGCCCAAGAAGAGAACAATGCAAAAGCAAAAGTGGTTTAAAATTGCACAGACTTATTTAGGACCATTACAACAGAGAGGAAATGGATCTTGATGCAGAACTGAGCTCAGTTCTGAATATTGCAAGAGCAAGTGGTGTTCATATCGAGGAGCAGGGTGGGAACCAGTGGGGCGAAAAACTATTAGAAAGAAACACGGGGTAAGAGGAATTTGGTTTAAACAGATCTATTAGGGTTCATGCAAAAGACAGGCCAGGGTGTCAGAGCATCCATGAGAAAGTATCATGAAGCTTCGGCTTTGCTCAGCTCTGTGTGCCTTCGGTTGTGCTCAGGCTTGTTTCTCCCTTAGTCTAGGTATTGAGATGAGCAGGTCAAAACTGAGACATGAAGGGCACACAAGTGTAACAAGTGCATAGATTTTTCCAGCTCTTTTTTT
>PVHP010048190.1:0-12634 GCA_004024765.1 Zapus hudsonius | reverse complement strand
TTGATTGATTGATTGATTTTCAAGCAGAGGGGGAGGGAGGGAATGAATGAGTATGGGAATGCTAGGCCAAATGAACTCCAGATACACACATCACTTTGCATCTGGCTTTACATTGGTACTGAGAAATCAAACCCTGGTTGTTAGGCTTTGTAGGCAAGTGCCTTAACCACTGAGACTTCTCACCAGCCCTGCCCACTGTATTCTTTGACCCAGGGTCTCTCCATGAATCTAGAGCTCATCAGATGGGATCCCGTTAGACTAACCAGTGAGCCCCAGGGATTCCCACCCTCACCTCTCCAGCACTGGGATTATAGACATATGCCTCCTTGCCAGGCATTTTACAGGAGTTGTGGGGATCCTCAGGTCCTGTGCTTACATGGCAAGCACCTTGCCCACTGAGCCTTCTCCCTAGCCCAGAAAACTCCTACCCCAGGTCCTAACACAAAGCCCCAATCTCTTAGAATTTTCTGGGTGGTAAGAATACCTTTCTTCCTAATAAGATGAATTTTGTGGGCTCCTACATGGACCAAGTCATATGGGAAATGGCATTTACAGCCCTTCCCACACCCCAACCACTGGGAAAGAGAAGGGGGATGGGGACACGAAATGTTCCATTATGCCCATGATGAAGTCTTCTAAAGACAAACCCCTGAACTGAGAAAACTGCCCAATTGGTGAACACACTCATTTGCCAAGAGAGTGACAGACCCCAGCTCCATAGAGACAGAAGGCCCCAAGCCTGGGAACATTCCAGACCTTTCCCTGGCTGTGTACCTGCAGTCTTTATCCTGTTCTAGCTTTGGTTTTTGCTTCTTGTTGCTTTGTGGGGTTTTGTTTTTCTTTTTGAAGCAGGTTCTCTAGCCCCGTGTGACCTGGAACTCACTCTGTAGTCCAGGCTGGCCTCAAACTCATGGCAGTCTTTCTACCTCAGCCTCCTGAGTGCTGGGATTAAAGACGTGTACCACCATGCAGGCTCTCCTATTCTTCATACAATAACTCATGAATGTAAATGTTTTGCTGAGTTCTTGGAGCTGCTCTAAGAGATTAAGCCCAAGCAGGGGCTTGAGAGAGCCTCTGATTTGTAGCCAGGTTAGTAGTAGTAACCTAATAACCTACTGCTTGCGGTTGGTATCTGAAGTGGGGAGCAATCTTAGGGAACTAAACTCTTAGCCTGAACCCTTAACTCTGTCTCCAGGTGGGTAGTGTCAGGAGTGAATTGAGTTATAGGACACCCATTTGCTCTCTGCCAGAGAATTGATGTTGGGAGGGGACCCACACTTCCAGTATTAGAAATGAAGTGTTGAGGATGAAGGCAACCCTAAAATGCCTTTCATGCCACTTTGCAGTTATTTGCTCCTTCATCCCCAGCACCAGGCCAAGCATCCACTGTTATGCTTATGTCACAAGTTAGCTCACATTTTCAAAAGTTTCATAAAATCAGGGAGTGAACTTTTTTTCATGTCTGGCTTCTTTTACTCAAAATCTGCTCATTTTCAACAATTATAATAACCATAGTTATGTGTTTCCATATAGCAGTAAAAGAAATTTGCAAGATTAACTCATTTAACTAAAAAAAACTCATTTAACAGATAAGTATTCTCATTAATGATGTTTCACCTCTATCCTCTAAAATTTGTAATTTATCTGACTTAAGCAAATAAAATATAGCTCTTAGGAAAAAAAGATTAACTTATTTAACATGCACTCTAGTCCTGTGGGTTAAACATAATTGTTATGCTCATTTCTCTGAGAACACAAAAATATAACAAAAAGATTCATTTCTTGGAAGATATTTATTTTGACATAGGAAACCTAAGATGTTGAGATTAAAATACTTCTTGGAATTACTTTACCCACCAGCCATCTGTCACAGAAAAGAATTTCAGAAAATCTTTTTTTTTAATATTTTATTTATTCATTTTCAAGCAGATAGATACAGAGAGAGAGAGATTGAGAGAGAGAGAGAGAGAGAGAGAGAGAGCACCAGGGCCACCACCTTGTGGGTCTGGCTTATGTGGGTCCTGGGAAATTGAACCCCGGGCCTTAGGCACTGGAGGCAAGTGCCTTAACTGCTGAGCCATCTCTCCAGCCCGAATTTCAGAAAATCTTAACCAATAAATCAACTATATACTGAGCATCTTTTTTTGTTTCCTTGACTGCTAAGCACATTTACACTTAAACATTTTGTAAGAAGAAACATTTTGTAAGTCTATCTGCCTGACTTTACAGAGCAAGAAGTAACAGTGCACACCTTGGGCAGCCAGTTCTTGAGGCCAAATTGACCAGATGGTATCAATGTCGCCAGCAGGGGGAGCCACAGTTGTGGAGAAGGGCGCTTTCACACATGCTCTTAGTAGACAGAGCCCTTGACCAGCAGATCCCACTAACACGGTCTTCCTTTTAAGAGGCCCAATTTAGTTTCCCACCTCTCTAGAATCCTCCTCCTCATGACCTGGAGAAGAACAGGGTAGGGAACCTGAGTCGCTAGTTCTCAGGTCTTCGCTCTGCAGCCCAAGGTTACCTCCTGAGTGTCTCCCTCATATCTAGCTGTGTGCTGTTGTGCACATTGAGGGAGGAGGGTAGTGCAGAAAAGAAGGAAATCAGATTTAGGGGCAACAGTGGGGCTAGTAATAGCATATCTACGGTAGCTCTTCTCCCCCCCCCCCCTTGCTTCCCCAACTGAGGTCAGTCAAAACAGCTTCCCAGCAGCCTCTGCTCTAGTCCCTAGAACTATTAAAAGGCTGACTCCTGGGGGTGATTGTGTTCCATGCATAATTATAATTAACATTCATGACACTTCATCACATTGTCTGCTTCTGTCTTGCTTCATCATGAATTAGACTTCATGTTTAAAGCTTGTTCCATAATAACTTAGTTTACTGAAAAGTAGTTTATTCCTTAGATCTGCTAGATGCTGCCAACACTGTAGAAATTGAACTTTTAGGTTTGAGTGCCCAAATCTTTTTTTTTGAGACTGGGATCCACTCTGCTTGGCTTCCCAAGTAGCTGGAATTACAGGCACATGCTATTGTACTCAATTTAGAAATATTCTTTAAAGGCTTACTCAGATTGGCATGAAATAATTACATTTTTCTTTCACTGGAGTAAAGCTATATTTGCACAGTATTTTTGCTACAGTTCAGGTTTATAAACTGTCAGAGTCTTTGAGATAACAAGATTGTTTTTCTTATCCACTTTGAATTCCTTGCATTTTAACTCCTTTTAACATTAAGTCCTCTACATCCATAAGATTAAAATCCATGACGGGATCTAGGAATTGTTTTACCTTTATTTTGAAGACTCCCAGGTGATTCCTAGGTACAGGCAGATTTAGAATCCACAGACTGGCTCAAGCCAGTCTGGAGCCCCTCCCAATCAGTGTATGGGGACATGTAATAACTTGGTAATCAACGTCTGGTAAAGTGGTTATCAGCATCCAGGCTTGAACTTTTGTAAGCAAGCAGCATAGACCAAAGGCTGTCAGTAACTGGTTGGGGGGGGGGGTGGAGGGGTTGGGCTGCTGGCAATCCCACAGGTTAAGGCTTGCTCTCACAACACTTCCTCTCATTTATCTGCCAGGACAGCTCACAGAATTCAGAGAAACCTATTCACCAGCTTATAATATAGAAAACAGATTGGTAAAATGTCCATTATATTTTGGTGACTTTTCTAAGTATTTTCCCTTATTATTAAGCTTTAAGAGTTATTTATTCTAGACATAAATCTTTTTCATAAATGTTAATGTGGTCTGTAGGTATTTTCTCACAGTTGGGTCAGAATTTTTTATCCACATTCCTATCTATGTCTTTCGGTTGTTCTATTTAGAATATAGCCATTTCACATAGTTAACTGATTTTTAGTGCTTAAATCTGATATTATGTTTTTAGTTCTCTTTGTATTCTGTTTTATGATTTCTGTTTCTTGCCTTCCTGGGAATTGCCAGAACATTTTTATTTTTAGAATTCCATTTTGTTTTACCTTTGTGTTGAATATATCTCTTTGTATAGACTTTAAGTGTCTGCTCTAGATGTTATGTTATATATCCTTTACTTACCAATTTAATAATAGAAACATTTAACCAGTGTAAGCAAAACATGGAAACCTTAACTTTATACAGTTCCTTGACCTTTTTCCATTTAGAATTCTCATAAATTTATTTCTGAATTTTTCCTGGTTTTTGAGAACCAATGTTGTAATATGTTGTAATTTTTGCTCTCACCAGCAAACATAAATTGGAAAATTAAAGAAGACAAAGAAAATCCTTAGTATTTACCCATATTTTTACTCTTCTTTGTTGTTCTTTCATCTTGGTGTTCCAGGATTTCTTCTTTCACTGTTTCCTTTCTGCTTCAAGAATTTCTTTTAGCCATTCTTCTAGGTTTGGTCTACTGGAACAGATTCTCTGTTTTTCTTCATCCGTTTTATGGACTCAATATTTGAGACCCTTCAAACTTCTAATGTTGAGGCCCTAGTCCTTAGTGTCTCTCTATTTGGAGATGAGGCCTCTAAGGAGATTGTGAGCTTTGATGAGGACATACAGTTGAGCTCTGATCTAATAGGATTAACATTTGCCAGGGAGTTTGCTCTCTCCCCATGGGTGCAAGAGGAGATAATGACCGATGAGATAGTGACCAATGAGATAGTGACCGCTCCAAGCAAGCCTGAGAAAGAAGCCTTCCTTACTTTGGGGCACCTTAATCATGGACTTCTCAGCCTCCATACTGTGAGAAATAAATGTATTTATTTTTTTTATTTTTTTACTTTTTACTGATAATTTTCATACATGTGCATAGTGGATTTTGATCATAATCCCCTTCTAATACCCTCTTTTGTCCCCTTCCTTCTCCCTCTTCCTCTGAATCCCTTCTTCTTTCCAGTTCTTCTATTTTGATGTCTTTTTTTATTTTTGGCCTCCATCATCTATGACAAAATGTTGATGAGCCTAACACTATGCAAGTCTTATGCAGGTATTGACAGTTGCTGTGCAGTCATAAATGCTACTTCATGTCTGGAAGACAGTGGAGAAATAAACTTCTGTTACAGGAGCAACCCAGTCTGGAGTATTTTGATACAGCAGCCCAAACACAGTCTACTTCCTAAGAGTATATGCAGGATACTTTTTGCTAGACACAGAATTCTGATTTGAATAGTTCTTTTCTTTCAGCCCTGGGAAAATGATGTGCCTCTTCTCTCTGGCTTCCATGGTTTCTCCTGAGAAGTCCTTTGTCATTATAATTGGTTTTCCCTATAGGTAAGGTGCCATTTCTTTCTTGATACTTTGAAGATTTTTTTTTTTTCAGTGCTAGAGATTGAGCCCTCATGCATGCTTGGCAGGATTCTACCACTGAACCACATTCCCAGCTCCTCAAGAGGTGTTTACTATAAGTAGACAGATAAATAAATTGATTGATTGATTGATTTTGATATGCCTTACTATAAAGTTCTGTGTGTTTAATAATATTTAGGATTTGCCTAGGTTCTTGAATTTGTAAATCTATACCATTTGTCAAATGTGGAGAATTTCAACCATTATTTCGATGAGAACTGTTTAGCCTTGCTCCTTCCTCTTCCCCTTTTGGGAGTCTAATGACTTGAGCATTGGATCTTTTGCTACGAAATCACTGGCTCTGAGGCTTGGTTCTCCCTCCCCCTCCCCAGTCTATTTTTCACCTGTTGTTCAGTTTGTATAGTTCTATTGTTCTAGCTCTAATCTCACTAATTCATTTTAATAATTCATATTAATTGCACCAATCAATGGAGACAATGTCTTTGTCATTTGCTTATAGAACAGCGCTGCTGATTTTGTATATTGACTTGTCATAATTTGCTTTGTTTAAGGGGGGCAGGAGGAGGGACCTCACTGTGAAGCTCAGGCTGCCCTAGAACTTGTTACATAGCCCAGCCTGGCTTCTGTCTTATGATCCTCCTGCCTCAACCTCCTGAGTGCTGAGGTTGCAGATGTGTGCCACCACACCTGGCCCATAAATTTATGAGAAATCCAAGATCAAAGTGCCATTGATAAAGTATCTAATGAGGGCCTGCTTCCTCATAAATAGCATCTTCTCACTCTTAACTCCACATGGTGGGAGAGACTTCCAAACCTCCTTAATAAGACATTTATTTCTGTGGACTTCCACACAGACCAGATATGAAAATGAAGCATTTTATTCCTTTCCAATCTATATGCTTTCTTTTTTCTTGCTTTACATTTTTTTTTTGCATTGACTAGGCCATTCAATGATGTGGCTCATTTAAGAGTAATTAGACCAAACATCCTTCTTTATTGCCAGCCTTAGAGAGAAGCGCTCAGGCTCTCACCACTCAAGTATGGTGTTAGTCTAGAGCCATATCACCCAGAACACGCCTCACCTCATCTGAAGTTTGATGTTATTTGTAGTATTTCACAAATGATCTTTGTCAAGTTGAGGGAATTCCCTTATTAGCTTACTCGAATATTTTGAAATTATAAATGTTAATTTTTCAAATGAGTTTCTTATATCAAGATGATTTTTGTCTATGGATATGATGAATAATTACTTACTGAGTCCTTTTGTTGTTTTGTTTCTTTTTTTTTTTTTTTTTTTTTTTTTTTTTTTTTTTTTTTTTTTTTTTTTTTGAGGTAGGGTCTTGTTCTAGCCCAGGCTGTCCTGGAACTCTATAGTCCCATGTTAGCCTTGAACTCACAACAATCCTCCTACCTCTGCCTCCCCAAGTCCTGGGATTAAAGACATGTGCCACCACACCTGGCTATAGATTATTTTGTTGTTAACCAGTCCTAAGATCAATACCACTTTATTAATCATTTGGCTAATGTATTGTTGTGTTTGATTTGCTAGTATTTTCTCTACACCTGTGTGTGTGTGTGTGTGTGTGTGTGTGTGTGTGTGTGTGTGTGTGTGTTGGTCTGCATGTCCACTGTGCATGTGTGGAGGACATTTTGGTGTCAGTCTGCCTCACCTTCCACCTCCTTTGAGGCAGAGTTTCTGTCATCAATATCAATCTATCCCTCTTCTGTTCCCCCCCCCACTCCACTCTTGGGTGGGTGGGTATGTGTGTGTGTGGGTATGTTTTGAGACAGGTTTTCAAAATATAGCCCTGGCTGGCCTGGAACTTGTTATATAGACTGAACTGGCCTCAAACTTGCAACCATTTTCCTGCCACTGCCTCCCAAGTGTTGCTGGGATTACAGGCATGCACCACCACTCCTGACAAGCCATATTTAAACCATAACAGGTACCAAGTCAGATTTGTGTTTTCTACAATGTTCCTCAAGTCGTAGAACAAAATGGATTGAAGGGATGGGCTTGACGAAAATCTGGAGTCTTTTATAAAGTTTTAATTCTTGCTTTTCGACTTACTGATTTCAGGTTGTGGATCAGTGTTAAATGAAAATGGAGATGTTGAGATGGATGCTAGTATCATGGACGGGAAAGACCTGTCCACTGGAGCAGTGTCTGCGGTGCGCTGTATCGCAAATCCCATTAAACTTGCCCGGCTTGTCATGGAAAAGGTATGTGTGACTAAAGAAAACATCAATTTTTTTTTTCTTTTTCTTCGAGGTAGGGTCTCACTCTATCCCAGGCTAACCTGGACCTCATTCAGTAGCTCCAGGCTGGTCTCAACCTCACAGTCATCCTCCTATCTCAGACTCCCAAGTGCTTGGATTAAAAGTGAGGCCTCACTGCCTCAGGGTTGTCATTGTTGTACTTCAGTGGAGAAAAGGGTCCTGACCCAGAGGAACACTTGAGATCCCAGCACTAAAAATACATGCAAGACAGAAACAGTATTATTTGAGTTTCTCTAATCAGCCATGATCTTGCCCCTGTTACATGACTAATAATCATGTGACAAGTGGTGATTTTTGTCATCTTCCTATGTGTTCTTTAGCCTTCTTTTAGTAACTATAACACAACACATACAGACTAAGCAAATAAATTAATGGCATGTGTTGAATAAAAATCATTTCCTACTAAATTTAAAGAGTATATGTAAGTCACAATCCCAAGTGACATTTCATCAATTTCAAAGTTTTTTGAAAATATAGAAACTCAGAGACCTGCACTCTTTTCAGCATTCTGAAAAGCAAGTCAGGGACTGGAGAGATGGCTCAGTGGGTAAATGCTTACTTTGCAAGCATGAGGACCTGAGTTGGATCCTCAGTACCCATGTGAAAATGCTAAGTGTTGTAGTCAGCTCCTCAATACTGGGGCAGACATCCAACCAGACACAGCTTATGAGGGGAAAGGGTTTATTTCAGGCTTTAAAAATCCAGGGGAATGTAAAGACAGTTGCACAAAATGGTGCTTATGTATGGAGTTTGTTTGCAGTGGCAGGAGGCCCTGGTGCACTGATTTTTTTGTCCCTTTCTCTCTCAAAATAAACATATAAATACATAAAGATTAAAAATACACACACACACACACACACACACACACACACACACACACACACACACACAAGTTTCAGGACTTTAAAAGCAAAGACAGCTTCCCAGTATATCTATAGTTCCACATCGATAGATTCAGCCCTCATGGATCAAAATAAATGTCTGTACTAAACAAACAAACAAAAAAATCCAGGGGAACACCATCAATAGCAGAAAAGGCTGGCTCACATCCACAGATCCAAGCAGGGAGAAACAACTGCAGCGAGCAAACACCAACACCAACAAGCATGAACCGCCAGAGCTCCAACTGCTCTCTACCCACTTTATGGCTGGACTCCAAATTCTGCCCCTAGTGACTGGACTCCCTGTAGCAGAAATCTACCTGCTAGGGGCTCAAGTGGGAAGTTTAATCAAAAATGACTGAGTCTATGGAGCCATACATGCAAACTAACCACACTACGCAAGGCAGCATGTACCTACCTGTACTTGCAGCACTGGGGAGGTAGATAGCATGATCCTTGGAGCTTGCAAGCTAACCAGCCTAACCTAAGTGGTCAGCTCCAGGCCAGTGAGAGATCTTAATCTCAAAAAGAGGCGATAGCATACCGGACGATAATCAGTCAAGGTTGTCCTCTAGCTTCCACATGCACATGCACACATACACGCACATACCACAAACAAAAGGAAAAAAAATTCAGACTGAGGTTGCAGCTCAAGAGATACCTAGTATGCACAAAGGCTCTGTGCTTAACCCCAACATGAAAAGAAAGAAAAGCCAGTATGATTTGCATTTTTGTACTTTTGCACCAAAAGAGAAGCACTTATTTCCACACAGTGGAACAAGTTAAACTTTTCAAAAGATTTAAATTTTTCCAAAAAAAAAAAAAACTAACCACTTTTCCTTTTGTTTCTGGCTCAGACATCTCATTGCTTTCTCACTGGCCAAGGTGCAGCAAAATTTGCAGCAGACATGGGGATTCCAGAGGCTCCTGTGGAAACACTGATAACAGAGAGAAGCAAAAAGCACCTAGAAAAAGAAAAGCGTGAGAAAGGAGCCCAGAAGCCAGACTGCCCAAAGTAAGTCTCATCTGCAGCCCATAGTCCTAGAGATCATTGCAGCGTGAAAGTCTGAAAATGTCTGATTCCCTCATTTCTTAAGTATTAAACTAAATGGTGGGAAAAGCTGCTCTTCATTTGACCTCATTTCCTGCTCCTTTGAATGATAACTCAGACTAACATAGTTCTTCTCTGGCATGAGAAGAACTTCTTCCCCCACCATGGCTCTTACAATCTTTCCGCCCCCTCTTCCGCTCAGTTCCCTGAGTATTAAGTATTATTCAGTGTTATTAAGTATTAGGTGAGTATTAAGGCTGCTTTATTGTTGAAGTCTTAGGGGGTCTCTGTACTTCTGCTTTAGGTTGCGTTGAAAAACGTTGGTGTCTGTCTGTCTGTCTTATCCTGTGTTGACTGATTGACTGTGGTTGAAGGTCTCTTGCTTATCCCACCACTCTCTGTGAGGTTCTATATGGATCCTTCATGGAAGATCTGGTGTGGCTCATCTCTTGCCTGGATGTCAGCTATCGGCCTGCGGTTCGTTGGTAGGGTTGGGGGATCCATAGCTCTCTCTCTCTCTCTCTCTCTCTGCATTCCGAAAGATACAAACAGAATCTCCATCAGAGAGTGAGATCAGTATAGGTTAACTGAGATACACATTTCTGAATTACCTAGATTCTATTATTAGTAGCCTCTTTGCAAGTCACTGGTGTAGTGCATTTCTCTTTGGGGGCCTAAGATTTTGGTTCCCAGTGTATTTCTCTCTGAGTCCCCAGTTCCAGTTAAGGGCTCCCCGTCACTGAGTGGATTACTTGGCTGAATTAAAAGCTGTTGAACGCCTCCCCCAGGCTTTGGCTCTTCCATTGCACAAGTGTTCCTTTCATGGTTCGCTGTTCTCTCCCAGTAGGAAATGTGTTCAGCCTACTCCTGGTGGCATACTGCATTTCATGCCAGTGGTCTCTGTTTACTCCAGATGTCGTTGACCAGCTTCCCCTAGCAGCTTATGCAGTGCCTTCCAGCACTGCACTAACTACCATCTGGGGGATGATTACTGTTCTGGACCTCGAAGGGTCTCTCAGTGCTGATAGATGACTTTCTGTGGTTTCTTCAGCAGCAGGATTTTGCCTTGGGCCTGGGGTGGGCATTCAAGAGCTGTGACAGAATCCTGTCTTGTTTTTGGAACCTCATGGGTCACTTTGGTCAACAGCTCAGTGAGGGAAGGAGCCGGTGACTGGGACCAGGAGTTGCCAGACTGATTGATTTTTCACAGGCTTAGACTCCCTCCCCTTCTATTCACAGCCCCTCTTGCCAGATGACGCCCACTACTTGCTCAATAGATTACAATGTGCACGTGAGGATTTTGTGCTTTAAGAACCACTTTTGGCTTAGCTTCCTACTTAAGTCATCCCCCTCCCCCACCCCTTACCCTTCTTTCACAAGCTCTCACTTTTCCTGACTGGTCTGTGTAGAGTTTACAGTTAACCTGGTTAGGAACTGAATATGAGGGAGAATATGCGGTGTTTGACTCTCTGTTCCTTTGAGAGTTTGCTTAGTAAGATCTATTCCAAGTCAGACCATTTTTCTCTAAATTTCGATATGTCATTTTCCTTTCAGCTGAGTAAAATTCCATCATGTAAATGTACCATAGTTTTGTAATCCATTCCTCCGTGGATGGGCATTTGGGTTGATTCCAATTCTTGGCTATTATGAATTGAGCTGCTATAAACATAGTTGCACAAATGCCTCTATCCTGAGATGTGACATCTTGAGGGTAGATGCCTAGAAGAGGGATAGCTGGGTCCACTGGCAGCTCTATGTCCATTCTGTTTAGGAGTCTCCACAGTGTTTTCCAAAGTGGTTGAACAAGCTTGCAATCCCACCAGTAGTGAATGGGGTCTCCTTCCCCTCCCCCCCAATCCTCGCCAGCAGTTATTATTGTTGGTTTTCTTTATGATTGCTATTCTGACTAGAGTAAAGTGGAGTCTCATTGTAGTTTTGATTTGCATTTCCCTGATGTTTAAGGATGCTGATCACTTTCTCAAGTGAATAAAGGCCATTTGTGTTTCCTCCTCTGTGAATTCTCTGTTGAGGTCAGTGTCCCATTTTGTCAGAGGGCAGTTTGAGTTTTTGCTATTAATTTTTTTGAGTTCTCTGTAGGTTCTGGAGACTAGGCCTTTGTCTGAGCTATAGCTGGCAAAAATCATCTCCCAGTTTGATGGGGGTCTATTGACTCTGAGTATGGTATTTTTGTCTGTCCAGAAGCTTTTGAGCCTGATCAGGTCCCACTGGTAAAGTGAATGATGCAATTCCTAGGTGCTAGAGATTTGCTCAGGAAGTTATTCCCTACTCCTAACTCATGCAGGGTTCTTCCTATTTTTTCTTCCAGGGAGTTCATGGTTACTTGGTTTATATTGAGGTCTCTGATCCATTTGGAGTTGATTCTAGTGCATGGTGAAAAGAGTGGGTCTATTTTTATTTTTTTACACATTTTTATCTAATTTGTCCAGCACCATTTGTTAAAGATGCTAGCCCAGCATAAATTGTTGGCTCCCTTGTCAAAGACCAAGTAACTGAAGTTACTTGTATTAAAGGCTAGGTCTTCAATTCTATTCCACTGGTCTGTCTGTCTGTTTTTCTGCCAATACCATGCTGTTTTAGTTACTATGGATTTGTAGTATGTTTTAAAGTCAGGCATGGTGATACCCCCTGAGGAAGTTTTTCTACTTAGAATAGTATTAGCTATCTGAGGTCTTTTATCCTTCCAAATAAATTTTGAGATTATTTTTTCTATGTCTGTGAAGAAAGAGGCTGGAATTTTTATTGTCATGGTGTTGAATCTGTAGATCGCTTTTAGCAGGATTGCCATTTTTACTATATTGATTCTCCCTATCCATGAGCATGGAATGTCTTTCCATTTTATCACATCTTCCTTATTTCCTTCTTGAGTGTTTCAATATTTTCCTTATGTAAGTCATTCATAACCTTGGTTAATGATATTCCAAGGTATTTGATTTTCTTTCAGGTTATACAAAACGGGACAGACTCTCAGATGTCATTTTCTGTATGCTTGTCTCCTGCATATAGAAAGGCTACTGATTTTTGTGTGTTAATTTTGTATCCTGCCACTCTCCTGAAGGCATTAATCACCTTCAAGAGTTTACTGATGCTATTCTTTGTGTCTGATATATATAGGAT
>PVHP010048189.1:0-12620 GCA_004024765.1 Zapus hudsonius | reverse complement strand
CGTAGGCCGATAGCTGAGATTCTGGCAAGAGAGGACCCACCACAGTCATATCGTGGAGGATCCAAATGGAACCCCGCAGAGAATGACGGGATGAACAAGGGGCCCACAGCCACAGCCATTAAATCAACACAGGATAAGCCAGTGAGACAGAAACCAACGATTTCGACACAAAGACCCCTAAGCTCACAACCTTAAAGCAAATTTATTACTCATCCACCACGACTCACGGAACTATGTGGAAGAAGGGGCGGAAAGATTGTGAGAGCAGTGGTGTAGGAGACTATCCAGAGGTATGGCCAGGAGAACCTGGCTGAATACTAGGCTATCCATGGTCCCCTGTCACAAGGATTGATCCAGACGACCCATGGAGGAGGTTATCCAGCGTAGTTGGGAGGGGAATCGGGGATAGCAACTCATTGTTTGCCCACTAAATGTTGTAACTCATTATGGACAATAAAAAATAAGAAAATTTTCAATTTCCTTTTTGATGTCTTCTACAATTCATTCATTGTTAAGTAGCATCTGGTTTGGTCTTTAAAAGCTGGTGTAATTTCTGTTGTTTCTCTTTTTGTTAATTTCTAGCTTTAATGCATTGTGGTCCAATATGATGCAGGAAGTTATGCCAATTTTTCTGACTTCATGATGGCATGCTTTATGCCCTAGTATAAGAGTTATTTTGGAAAAGGTTCTATGGGCTTCTGAGAAGAATGCATATTCTGTAGAATTGGGGTAGAATGTTCTGTAGATGTCTGTTAGGTCTAATTGATCAATGGTGCTATTAAAATCTGTTATTTCCCTGTTGATTTTCTGCTTGGATGATCTGCCTAGTGAGGATTGCAGGGTCTTCAGTCTCCTACAATGATGACTGTTGTTTATTTCTGATTTGTTGTCAAGTAGGTTTTGCTTTATGAAATGTGGTGCACCAGTGTTTGGTGCATAACTATTTAGTATAATGATATCTTTGTTCTACTTTGTCCATCTGGCTTTATGTGGGTACTAGAGAATCAAGCTAGAGCTGTTAGGCTTTGTAGGCAAGCACCTTAACTGCTGAGCCATCTCTCCAACCCTCAAGCTAACAACCTGGCTAGATGGTTTCTATTTGTTCCTTTGTGTTATTGTTTCCATTTTCTTTTCTATTTTTCTATTTGTCAATTTTTATAATTCCATGCTATGTCCCCCTTTTGCTTGTTAGTTATTACTCTGTTCTGTTATTTTAGTGGTTATTTAATATGCATAGTACAGATATTGAAAGGATCAGTATCTTTCTTCAAATGATTTTATATCTTTCCACATGTTGTAAGAATGTTGCAACAGTGTTTATTTTCCCCTCAGATTTTCTTTTTCTAAAATAATTCCCCTCAGATTTTATGCTTTTGTTTTACACACAAACACATACACATGCACACAAACACACACACGCGCGCGCGCACACACACACACACACACACACACACACACCTCCCACTCCCAAACCCCATCTTCATTATGCACTTAAAAACATATTTTAGCTTCTGGGTTAAGATGGTGCCTTTGTAGGCACACTCCAGCAGGTAGGGGAGAGAAACAAAGCAGAGAGACCACAGAATACACTCTTACCACAAATGAGGTTTTTTAAAAAATCTATCTTTATTATCTATAATTAAATAGATTGTATGAGCAAATCTTGTGATGGTACCCCCATATCTCTCCTCCCTTTCCCCAATCCACTGGGGTCCCTCCTCAGTGGACATACTGGATCAGCCCATGGGAAAGAGGGTTATGAATTTTGTAAGAAGTAGACAGTTTTTTCCCATGGTGTGTAGTTGATGAGAGGGGCAATGTCTCTGGATTCTCCCCCACCATGGCTTTTACATTCTTCCTGCCCCCTCTTCCACTCAGTTCCCTGAGTTATGGTGTGTGAGTTTTAAGTCTGCTTTATTATTGAGTTCTTAAGTGTCTCCCAAGTTCTGCTTTGGGTTGTGTTGGGTATCGTTGGTCTCTGTCTCCACTGACCTTTCCTGGGTTATCTGACTTGCTGTGGTGATAGGTCTCTTGTTTATCTCACCACTTTCTCATATGTTTCATTTGGGGCCCTGTGTCTTAGGCCAGGTTCATCTCTTGGCAGGATGTCAGCCATCATCCCATGGCTTGTTGGTGGAAATGGGTTCTCCATGGTGCTGTCATTCATTGTCTTCTGAAAAATACAAACAGAATCTCCATTGGAAAGTGGGATCAGTATAGGTTAAATGAGACAGCATTGCTAACTTGGCAAGCTTCTAATGGGTAGAGCCTCTCTTTAGCTCTCTGGTAATGGGAATTTCCCCTTGGAGCCTGGGTTCTTGGTCCCCATAAGATTTTTCCATGGATCCAGTTCCAGTTAAGGGTCCCATATCACTGAATGTATCTCTTAGCCAATCTGAATGCTGTTCATTATCCACTTAGGTTTGGCATGACTATTGCATAAGTAACCACTTCTTGACTTGCTGGTCTCTTCCATATAGCAGTGTGTTCAGCATTCTCATGACATCAGTCTGAATTGTATATCAGTGTTCTCTGGTTTCTCCAAATACTATTGACCATTTTCCCTTGGCAGCTCATGTAGAGCCTTCTAGCTCTACACATGCTACCATCTGGTAGCTGGTTACCATTCTGGATCTAGCAGGTTCTCTCAGTGTTGTGTGATGACATTCTGTGGTTTCTTCAGCAATAGGGTCATACCTTTGGTTTGAGATAGGAATTCAATAACTATATTAAAAACCTGTTTTGTTTTGGGACCTCACGGGTCTCTTTGATCAACAGCTCAGTGTGAGAAGGAACCAATGACTTGGACAGAGAGTTGTAGGCCTGATCAATTTTTCATGGGGTTAGGCTTATATATTCTATTATTATTATTCTATTCATGGTCCCTCTTACCAAGTTAGGAACCACATATGAGGGAGAGTATGCAGCATTTTTCTGTCTGTTCTTATGTGTGTTCACTAAGTATGATCTGCTCCAAGTCTATCCACTTTTCTTTAAATTCCATTATGTTCTTTTCCCTTTCAGCTGAGTAGAATTCCATAGTGTAAATGTATCACAACTTTGATATCCTTTTATCCAGTGATGGGCATTTGGGTTGATTCCAATTCTTAGCTATTATGGATTAAGCTGCTATAAACATGGTCGAGAAAATGTCTCTGTGCTGAGACATGAACTCTTGAGGGTAGATGCCCTGTAGAGGGAGAGCTGGGTCCATTGGTAGCTCTATATCCATCCTATTCAGGAGTCTCCACACTGCTTTCCATAGTGGTTATACCAGTTTTCAATTCTACCAGCAGTGAATAAGGGTTCCTTTTTCTATATATCCTCACCATCATCTATTATTGGTGGATTTTTTAATGATTGCCATTCTGACGGGGGTAAAAGGGATCTCATTTTAGCTTTGATTTGCATTTCCCTGATGATTAAGTGTGATGACACTTTCTTAAGTGAGCATTGGGCATTGTGTTTTCTCCTCTGTGAATTCTCTGTTGAGATCAATGCCCCATTTTGTGAGAAGGCTGTTTGATTTTTTATTATTTATATTATTGTGTTCTTTGCAACTTCTAGATATTAGACCTCTATCTGTGTTATGGCTGGCAAACATTTTGCTCCAGTCTGATGGTGGTCTATTGGTTCTGATTATGGTATGTTTGTCAGAAAGAAGCTTTTAAGATTGTTGAGATCTCATTGGTTAAGTTATTATTGCACTTCCTGGGCTACTGGGGGTTTGTTCAGGAAGTTTTTCCCTACTCCTATCTTGTGGAGAGTTTCTCCTGATTTTTCTTCCAGGGTTTTCAGAGTTCCAGGTTTTATATTGAGGTCTTTGATCCATTTGGAGTTAATTTTTGTGCATGGTGAGAAGAGTGGGCCTATTTTCATGTTTTTACAAGTAATTACCTAATTTGTTCAGCACCATTTGTTGAAGATGCTCATTTTATGCCAGTGAACATTATTGGCACCTTTATCAAAGATCAATTAATTATAGTTATTTGAACTAAGCAAAGTGGCAGAATAAAAAATTAACACAAAAATATCAATAGCCTTCCTGTATGCAGATGAAATCAGAGATACTGTCCCATTTTTAATACCCCCCCAAAATCAAATAGATTGGGATAACACTCACTAACCAAGGATGTGAAAGACTTGTATAATAAAAACATTAAAATGCTCAGGAAGGAAATAGAGGAGGATGTGAAAAGATGGAAAGATATTCCATGCTCCTGGAGAAGTAGAATTAATATAGTAAAAATGGCAATTCTTTCAAAAGCAATATACAGATTTAATAACATGCCAATAAAAATCCCAGCTTCATTGTTTACAGACATAGAAAAATAATCTTGAAATTTATTTATAATGGCAAAAGAACTCAGATAGCCAAATCTAACCTTAGTTAAAAAAAAAAAAACTTCCTCAGGTGGTATCATCATTCTGAATCTAAATATATACTACAAAGCAATAATAACAAAAACAACATGATATTGGCATAAAAACAGATAGAACAATGAAACAGAATTGAAGAAAGGAGTTTTTTACCTCAGGAGAGAATCAGCAGAGTCACAGGAGCTTCTTGCATCCACCACCCAAGTAATAGGCAGCCAGTCATGATAGCTTCCCTTCAGGAGGAGCTCCATGCCACTGGGGACCATTGGGAATCTGACTTAGCCACACAGGGAGCAGAGCAGCTGTGAGAGCTCCCTTTTCATCAGGGAAACATGCTTGCGGTCAGCCAGGGAGCACCCATCTGAAAGAGGAGTCCATGGAGTGAATGACAAGCATCTGGAGCCTCCATGGTTCACTGCAGCTGTTCCAGGCTGTGGATTCAAGACCTAGCCAGCCCACAGCCCAAGGAGACAGAGCCAGCCTCAGGCTCAGCTCTGGTGAAAACAGAGCCACCTATAGGTAACAGGGCCTGCCAGGGTTGATTGATTGTTAAATAAGCTGGGTTTAGAAATTGAATTTGTCAAATTTGATATTTCTAGATTTACAGTGCCCTCTTGTCTTCCTCTCCTATCCTTCTAGGGGGATTGGGTCTCACTGGGTCCTAGTCAGACCTGGAATTCAGCTAAAGCAATTAGCTCAGCCTCCAAGTCAAAAGAATTAAGGGTGCCAGTCAATATACACCCTTAGGTGCTTTGGCTTTGTTTAGACTACCTGTTTAATCCCCACCCTTGCATAAATACATTGTGCAGGTTTTGTTTATCTGTGTTATTGTCCTTTAGCATATTAGACCTGTATTTTGCTCCAATTAGCCTACTAGAATATTTGCAAAGTAGTCAACTGCAACTATTGGGAAACTTCTGTGGTCACTCTGGGAGTAATATGAGTCACACCTGACACACTAGGCTCCCACCTTGAAGATATATAACTGCTGAGCCACATGTCAAAAATATAGCAGATGCTCCTACATTAAAAAAAAATCTTTACCCTTATCCAGAAATGGGAAGAAACTAACATAAAAACCCCACAACACAGCAAGCTGTGAGTCCACAACCTAGGACTCCTAGTCCCACAATGGAAGATGCCAGTGAGAATGCAGGGGAGACTACAGAACTACAATCCCAAAATGAGAATACAATAATTTAAGGTCATAACTCCATTGAGATCCTGACCAGGATGCTGGCTGAGATGAAGATTGTCAAAAAATATGTAAATGAGATGAAACTGGATAACATAAGAATAGCCATCTGACTCAACTTATTGGAGAAAAATCAGAGTGACATCAAAAATGCATTAAGCAAATTGAAGGTGAACCTACTACACGAGGAGCTCGATAACCAGCTAATTAAGTTTGAAGAGGACATAATCAAACTTAAGAATGAATTACAGGAAACATTAACAAAAATAAAACTAGATTGGAAATTGGAAGACTATGACCAAAATATAACCAAAACCAAAAATCAAACAGAAGTTTTAATAGCCTCCTTTGAATCCCTCAAACCCAGAGTTAATAATCTGGAGGGCATATTCTCAGACATTGAAGACAAGACAGAAAAAATTCATAGCGTTTCTATAATCCTCAATAAATTCAAAAAATCATGCATGTGAACAAAATATGAGGGACCTGTGGGACACCCAGAAGAAACCAAATATCAGGATCCTGGGGGTCCCAGAGGCATAGGAAACGTTTCAACAAAATTATAGAAGAAAATTTCCTAATCCTGCAAGAGAAACATGGTCCAGATAGAAGAGGCCCACGGAACTCTAAAGAGACAGGACCAAAGAAGACAAATCTTGGTTAAAATGCTAAACACAGAAAGAAAAGAGAAAGTGCTCAAGGCAGCAAGAGAGAAACAACTCATCACTTATAAAGGCAAACCCATCAGACTTACCTCAGACTTCTCATTAGAAAACATGAAGGCCAGAAGGGCTTGGAACAATACTCTTCTAGGCCTAAAGAATTATGGCTTCCAACCTAGACTACTCTACCCAGCAAAGCTATCCCTCATAATAGATGGAGAACTGAAAGCATACCACAAAGAAAGCCAGCTCTATGCTTATATGAACACAAATCCAAACTTACAGAGGATTCTATGGGAGATATTCCATGCTGAAGAGATGAGCAACCAATCTCAAGAGTCCAATAGAAGACAAACATGATAACAAAAATTATTGGGCAAATAATAACATATGAGGCATCAACCCCAATAAACCCTCCACCATGGCAGGGCTTAAAGCAAACCTCACAGTAATAACTTTGAATGTAAACAGACTTAACTTCCCTATAAAAATTCACAGGTTAACAGGGTGGATCAGAAAAATGAAAAAATGCATCCAATCTTCCTGTCATTCTTCCCTCAAAGGACAGTGTCTTGCTTGGATTCCCAGTCCACATGTAGCAAGAGTATGAATTAAGTCTAACTAATTCGGAAATCTCAGTTAACCTATACTGATTTCACTCTCCAATGGAGATCTGTATCTTTCAGAATGCAGCAAGAGAGCAGTGACTCATCCAACACTACCAATGAACCACAGGCTGATAGCTGACATCTTGGCAAGAGATGAGCCACCCCAGACATACCATGGAGGATCCATATGGAACCCTGCAGAGAATCATAGGATGAACAAGTGACCCATAGTGACAGCCAATCAGCCAATACAGGACAAGCCAGTGAGACAGACACCAATGATTTTTGACACAACCTAAAGCAAAAGTACAGAGACCTCTAAGTTCTCAACAATAAAGCAGCTGTAATAATCACCCACCACGACTCAGGGAACTGAGTGGAAGAGAGGGTGGATAGATTGAGAGAGCCTTGGTGGGGGAGAATACCCAGAGTTACGCCCCCCCCCTCAGTAACAACATACTATGGCCAGCAGAACCTGGCTGACTCCTAGGCTATCCATGGTCCCTGCCCCAAGGACTGATCCAGATGGCCCACAGAAGAGGATATCTAGCTGATTGGGGATGGGGGGGCATTGGGGAAATGGGGATAACAACTCATTGTTTGCCCATTAAAAAATGTAATTCATTATGGACAATAAAAAAATACCTCAGGTTAAAAAAAAGAGTAAGGATTAAGGTTCATCACTAACCAAACCAGTCAGTCTTGTTTCAGGGTGTGTCTGTGGTAAAGCCAATGAGCAGATATTGATCATGAAGCCCATATCTTTCTAGGGTGACAGCAAATTACTGGTCGAAGTAATGTTTTCATTTAATTAACAGGTGGCTAATTACCTCAATGTGATATATACTGTGGTTTAAAAAGAGGTTTGGTAATTAAAGGGACTAAGCTTCATTTCTGGTTTTTCTCCTTACTAATCTTTGTTTCTATATCTTAATCTCTCTGCTTCCTATATTATTTATAATTTGGACAAAATTGAGAATAATCTTACCAGTGCCAAAACACTTTAATGAAAATTAAAATGAGACACTTTATGTCAACTGCTTTTAAAGGACAACTGAAAATAGATTGAAAGAGGAGAGAATGGAAGACAGGGCCTGTCACAGTTACCTTCTCATTGCTGGACAAACACCGAGCCAGAAGCATCTTATGGGAGGAAAGGGTTTATTTCAGATTTACAGAATTCAGGGAAAGCTCCACCATGGTGGAAGAATCTGGCTCACTTCCATAGATACAAAGAGAAAGACACCACCAACCAATGAACAAATGTGAATAGCTAGAGCTCCAACAACTCTGAACACACCTTACGGCTGCACTTATGATCTGTCAGTGATAGCATACCATCCAAAAGGCTTCAGGAGACTTACGTTGCAAGATTAATCATAAATATCTCAGGGGGACACATATTTACATTCAAAACACCATGGGGCTCAATTAGGAGACATTAATAATATGTAGATGCAAAATGAAAAATCTGAACAATAGAAAAAGTAACAGATTAAACACACAACAACAACACACGTGCAAGAAAGAAGAACTGTGGTACATTCAGAGTAGTAGCCTAATTTTGGACATGTCAAATATAAGATTCTACTAGATATCCAAGTGAAATTTAGGAAGCAGGTACAGGCTGAAAATACAGAGTCATGAGAATTTACACGAAATGTAAAACTATGAGGCTAAATGTGTGTGCTAAAGAAGTATGTGTTAAAAGATAAAGGCCAAGGGCTCAAGCTCAGACTGAATCTTTGGAATATTTAATAGTCTATGATGAGGATGTACCACAAAAGGAGATGAAGAAAGACTAACTTCTATTCTGACTTATACGCTTTGGTATTTTCAGATATCATTGTGCTTGCAGCATGAATAGCTAGTGCACTAATATTCTTGCAGAAAAGTCAACAAAATAGCTGCTGACATTTTTATAAATTCAAACCATAAAGAAATACATTTTTACACATGTTTTCATAGTATTCCAATTTGTTTACCTTTATGAAAAAGGTTTAATTTATGCTATGTTAGAAGATACAAAGACTAATCTTCAATATGTATTTTATTTCCTATCTTGGTTTCTATACCTTTTATTTGCACAAAGTTTACCTCAGAGTTTCTTTTTCATGGTAGCTTAAAAACACAAAGGTTCTAACTCGTGTTTTGAAAATAAAAAAAATGATTCTATTTGAACCATTTCCATTTTTATAAGGAGAGTCATTCAGATAATCATTGTATACACGGAAGATGGTATTCTGTAGCAGGGTGTTCGGCATTCTCTTATTTGTTTCCCTTATTGGCAACTATCCATAGCACAAATGCTTTTGTCCTTTTCCGACTCTCTGCCACAATAGACCAAGTAATTAACCAAGTGAAGAGGCTGTCAATTAAACATTGATACTAATCTAGGCATAAAAGCTTCTTTAGGGAACATTGGTTTTAAACATATTTTCAGCATTATCAGCATTGATTTTATTCTATCCAATTCTCATACAATCAAGTGCTCCAAATGTTTACATGCCATCTAGGCAATGCTCCCAACATGGATGACCCACACTGTAGAAACAGTGCTTACAAAGAATGTACAAAGAAGCAGCTATCTATTGTGCCTGCAAAGCCTATTTTTCCAGAATAGATGTTCTATCATTAATTAATGTCTCACATCTTTAATGATAAGATTGTCAAGGACAATTAAGGAAATGATTACAAGTGTCCTTGGCAACTGGAATGCCCCATAGACTTTAGCTTACTTTCCCTAAGCGTGGCTGAAAGGTCATCTCTTTGAAGTGTGAAGACTTAAGCATGCCTTGCATTGGTGTAATTATGTATAAATGTTGTACAAAAAGAAGACATCTTTTTAGCTTTCTTCAGCATGAATAAAAAGAGATTTAAAATCATGACAGCTTTGAGGCCCTCCATCAGCAATTAAATAATTTCTTTTTTATTTTTATTTGTTTTTAATGACTAATTTCTAATGGTGAATTTTCCTTGGGAATTACTAGGGTTTATTTTTATATATCTTGTTAATTTGTCTGTTAAATTTACATACCATATGCTATAGTTTCCTTCAAATACATTGATTTTGGGTTATCACTAGCTATAAACAATATTCCTTTCTTTTGCTTTCACTTTAGTCTATTAATAGATCCAGCTGAACATACATCTTTGTCCAAGCAGTGCTTCTAAGACCTTGTTATTCATGAATAGCCTCCTTTCTAAACTCTGGGACCCTGCTAAGGGGGCATGGAGAATGTAGGGTTTTGCTTAGTCTGGCAGACTTCTAGGACTGTTTCTTTCTGATAAGGAAGTTGAGGCAAAGTCTGAGGGCCCCTATAAATCTTAGCAATCCTGAACACTCCAGCCCCCAGGCAGGCCACAGCTGTGCCCTGAGATAAGCAGGCAACTCAAGGCCTAAACTTAGTCCAGCTGCAATAACAAACCTAAACAATAAGGTTACATTTCCTCTGCTGACATCACCATTCTATACATGTCCATGTATAGAGTCACGTAGCCCCCTCAATTTATCTATGCAAAATAGGTATCCAAAGAATACTGGCCCCTACCAATCAAACTCATGAGATGTCCACAGATCTTGCCCCTACCAATCTCCTCGCTTCCTATGCTACTACCTCCGACTTTCCTCTCTATAAACAATTGCTCTCTATGTGATAAACGAGAACTGCCCACTGTCGTGTTCTCCTGGGCATCGCCCGTCGGCTCCCAGCTATTCCAAGCCTCTGCTCACCCAGCTCCATGGATGAACAGGGAGTTGATGCGCACTGCAACTGCATAACTAACCCATGGACCAAGACTAAATCATCATCAAATTATAAAGAATCTGTAACTTTATGCTATTTTTCAAGCAAAATGCTAGTCTGGCACAGTTTCATGGTTGTTGGCAGAAGACATGAAGCTCAGGTTAGTAGCAAAGAGCTTTGTTACTTGTGACACAGCAATTAGCAGAAACATCTTTTTTTGCCACAGTTTTTCCTGAGTCCCAAGTCCCAGTAGAGTGATATAAGGAGCCCAAGACAATGCTAAGCATAAATTTGAGTCAGCATTGAAGAACCAAATGTTGAGAACAGAAATTATTTGTTTGTATTATTGTCTTTGTTTTGTAGTACTGGGAATCAAACCCACAGTATCAGCCCATGGTAGGCAAGCCCTCTGCCACTGAGTTACATCCCAAGCATGCCTGATCTTTTATAGTAGGGAACAAGAAACCTGTGTAACCTTTGTTCCAGAGAAAAAAGAATATCTTTACTATAGTAGGCCAAAGGTAACATGCTGCAAAGGATAATTTTGGCTTTTACTCCAGAGGACTATATACTGTGCCCATCTTTTAAAGGTATTTTTGTTTGCAAACAACCTTGTAAATATCACAGTAATCAGTGTTTTTGTTAGAGAATATCCTGAAACATGAAAGATTCATGGAGAGTCCTTTCTACAAACCTGGAAGAAAGACATTAAAGGAAACTGTCTCTGGTAGGTATGTTAATTATAATCAACTTTAGAAGGAGCTCTAAATAGACATGCACAATTCCACAAACATTTCAATAACCTCACCCATTCCTAACTTCTTCCTTGCCATACTATTTTATTCTTCATACTAAGACCTATGATATAGGCCAGGTTTTTTAAATGCTAGTGATAGTCACAGACATGTGAATTAACTCTAATAAATTATATAAAATATGGTAATGTATTCCAAGCTTCACCACTAGGAACACACCTCTCTTATCAATGCTCTGCCTGCTGAAAACTAAAATGAAGCTTAATAAAAAAATGAGTTCATGGTACCATTTACATTCAAGCCACTACATTCTACCCCTGACTCCAATAGACTCATGATCATCTCACAATGCAAAATACACTCAGTCCATCTCCAAAAGTGCCCATAGTCTTTACCAACTTTAACACTACACAAATTCCAAAGTCTCATCTGAGATTCAGGACTGTCTCTTAACTGTGAGCCCTATAAAATAAAAACAGAAGTTACATACTTCCAACACATAATGGGACAGAGTAAACATTCCCATTGCAAAATAAGACATAACAATAATACATCAATAACCAGCAGCCAGTCAGACATCAAATTCTGCAGTTCCAAGTCCAACATCTATAATGCGAGAGGAGGTCTCCAGGTTTCCAATTCTGCCCCTCCAGCTTGGCTGTTCAAAGCCCAGGGAAAAAATCACTCTCAAGCCAGCTGGTCTCCATAGCTGCTGGTCCACAAGCTGGTGTGTTCAAAACATCCTTGGGTCTACCCTGCAAAAACATGGTTCATCTTCATAAAATTCCCATACAGGGTCTCCATACAGAGATTTCAACCCCACTTCACATGATCACATCTCATTGACTGCTGGAACTGGTTCATCTTCAGGACCCATTTCCCTGCATTTTTCATGATTCCAAAACAAGGACTAGTGGGTGGCATAGCCAAATTTATAAATCCAGGGGTGGTGGGAGGGAATAAAACTTGACCTTGAAGAACAGGATACTCCTTCAAGGCACCTTCTTTCCAAAGAATTTGTATTACTATTCTTCTGAGACATCCACGGCTCACCCTCAGGACATCATTTCCTTTGTCCCAAGAATAATAGTCGTCCCTCTTTAATGGTAGTAATCTCCTTTACAACTGAAGCTTAAGTAACCTAAAACCGGTCTCTATGCCAGTAACTTTAAACTTGCTTATATTTTCCAGGGATAAACTGCACATCTTTCATATCTTTCTGTTCATACTTCTGGCACACACACACACACACACACACACACACACCACACACA
>PVHP010048188.1:0-12492 GCA_004024765.1 Zapus hudsonius | reverse complement strand
TCCAGGTCAGCCTGGACTAGAGCGAGACCCTACCTCGAAAACCCCCCCCCAAAAAAAATTATTTGTGTGTGTGTGTGCGCACGTGCACACTAGGGCCTCTTGCCACTGCAAATGAATGCCAGACACTTGGGCCAGTTTTTTTTTGTCTAGGATTGCTTGGGAATTGAACCTGGGCCAGCAGGCTTTGCAAGCAAGTGCCTTGAATCACTGAGGCATCTTCATACTACACAGCAAGTGCTGAGCCATTTCCCCAGCCCAAGATTTAATTCGTTATTGTAAATATAAACAAGCACATCCATCTCAATAACATATAAATTTGCTTTTATTTTTGGTAAATGGTAAAATGATATGTTTACCAAAGAATTGTTCCAAGGCTGGAAAGATGATGTGGTGGTTAAGGTGCTTGCCTACAAAGCCTGACAACCCCAGTTTGATTCCCCAATATCCATGTAAAATCCAGGTGCATCTGAAGTTTGTAGCAACTGGAGGACCTGGCATGCCATTCTCTCTCTCTCTCTCTCTCTCTCTCTCTCTCTCTCTCTCTCTCTCTCTCTCTCTCTCTTTCTCTCTCTGCCTCTATCATAAATAAACACTATATATATCAAACAAACAACTATACACATATATGTTTGTTTGTTTTTTGAGGTAGGCTCTCTATCCCAGGCTGACCTGGAATTCACTGAGTCTCAGGGTGGCCTCGAACTCATGATGATCCTCCAACCTCTGCCTCCCGAATGCTGGGATTAAAGTCATCCATTACATGCCCGGCTCATATAAAATAATTTTTTAAAGAATATTTTGTTCTCATTTCTTTAAAAGTCAAAATCCAACTGCTCCTTTAAGACCCAGTGACATTCCACCTCTTCTTCCTACAGCTGATAGTCTGAGTTGGGCTGCCATGCCCCCTCCTGTGTACCATGCATGTACACGCCTGCATTCACACATGAACACGCACACATGGAGCAAGAAAAAAATTGATTTCCTTCATGCGTATGTGTATAGGGCCAAACATCCCATGACAGCCAGGGACCATAGCTGGAGAGCTTCCTGTCACCAGTGAAAGCCATGCTAATGTCAGTGCTGGCTGGTACGATGGTGATGCTGGCTCAATGAATGTACTTAGGTATGCTGAGACACACCCATGCTTAACACTGTAACACAGGGAGAAGCCACCTGGATGACTGGCCTGGAGCAGGGTGCTCTGGGTCACACCATCCAGGTTCCCGTGAACACACAAGACAAACATCCCTGAGTGATTTCTTTCTCAGAATGTACCCCCATTGTTAAGCAACTTGGGACCATAGTTTAAAACATGAGATTAAACTGAAAGGATCATTGTACTAAAAATAAAATGCTAAATAAAAATAAAAATAATAAAAAAAGAAGAAGCTAGGTGTGGTGGCGCACGCCTTTAATCCCAGCACTCGGGAGGCAGAGGTAGGAGGATTGCCTTGAGTTCAAGGCCACCCTGAGACTACATAGTGAATTCCAGGTCAGCCTGGGCTAGAGTGAGACCCTACCTCGAAAAACCAAAAAATAAAAATAAAAATAAAATGCTAAATAAAAAAGCAGAGGGGCTAGGGAGAGTTAAAAGAGCTTGCTTGCAAAGCCTGCCAGGCTGGGCTCAATGCTTCTGCCACACAGGTAAAGCCAGATGTAAAAAGTGGCACGTGCATCTGGTGTTCGATTGTAGCAGTGTCAAAGCCCTGGTGTACACACACAGACACACACACAGACACACAGACACACACACACAAAAATAAATAAAAGTTTAAAAGAAATAGGACCTTTTAGTACACAAAATCCTAAAATAATCCAAAATGGAAAGGCAGTGTGGGGTTAGCAGGGGCCTGAAAATAAAGGTGAAGTAAAAGTGGTTGAAAGGGAAAGATGTCCTTGGGCCTTTCAAGAGAAAGCTAGTTTTTGCTTATCTCTTTTCTTGAAGGAGTCCTCACAGCCAGCTCCTTGCTGGAGGCCAGAAATGTCAGAAGACTTCCCGTTCCTAGAACTCTACCCTAGAAACTCTTTTATCTCTTCTTCCCTAAAGGAGCTCCCTTTCCCTAGAAACCTGACAGGACCAAGCAGCTGGCTACCTGACATGGGGATGAAGCTGACCAGCTCAGCCCAGTGTCCAGTAAGTGTCACTGGGCAGATTCACCAGCTCAGGACCCCTTCCAAGGTGGGAGCGTTCTGCTCTCCCTTCCTGACGGGAGTCTTCCCATCTGTGGGGACTGAATACCTTTGGTTGCCTTCTTCCCTTCTTGTGATCACATCTTTCTAAACTTCACCCTCTAGGGTTCTGTGGATTTCATTCATCAAGACAGGAACCTAGAGGTGGGCCACTGACTCAGTGGAAGTTCTGTGTGACCGTGACTGTCCAGCACCCTAACTCCTGGTTAAGGCCCAAGCAAGAGCCAAGGAAGGCTCCATCAAATTCACCTCTCAAAACTTTTGAAGAAGCCCTGTATGGTGGCCCACACCTTTAATCCCAGCACACGGGAGGATCATCTTGAGTTCAAGGCCACCCTGAGACTACATAGTGAGTTCCAGGTCAGCCTAGACTAGAGTGAAACCCTACATAGAGAACCAACCAACCAACCAACCAACCAACCAACTAAACAAACTTTTGAAGACTACTTATGTTTGTACTATATTCCTTCCATTTGCAAAAATTTCCATCTAATACAGAACCCTTAACAGACTTGCCCAGCCTTTCCCTTTTGTAGTTATCTGGAGAGCAGTATACAGAACCCATCTTTACAATCAATAATCTCCTGAGAGGACAAAGCAGAAAGGGCACAGGATCCATTGGGAAACAGTTTTGTGAAGTCTAAGGTCCTTAAAGAGTCTCACAATTTTGTGAATTATTAACAGGGTTCCGTGTCAATTGCTAGAACTTATCTGGAAAGAACTTTTTCCTGGTGGGGAGCGAGTAGGGAAGAAGAGATATGTCATGAGTACATTCCTTCAAGTCTCTGCTAGAGCACAGTTAGGGGATGGATGGATGGATGGACTGACAGTGGGTGTTTTCGGCTTCCTTCTTCATCCATCCCCTACCTTACAATTAAAGCCTCATGTGTTGAAATGGAGCAGGCGTACTGGGCAAGAGCCTTCTCGGCTGGATATGAACCGCCTCTGTGTTGGGCCTAGAATGTCAGCGAGGACCTTCATCAGAGGAAGTCAAGGTGACTCCCTTATGATAAGGAAACTGTAGAGAATCTCTTTAGAAGAGACAGTGTGCTTGAGATACAAAAGCATATGCCCTTGTGGGAAGGACAAGGGGCCCTCATTCACAGCGTGGCAGACCATGGAGGAAAAGATGGGACAGATGCAAACGAAGTCTTAGTCTGCAGGTGTGGTGGTGGTGGCATACTCAGGCAGCAGAGGTAGGAGGATCGCTGTGAGTTCAAGGCCATCCTGAGACTACATAGTGAATTCCAGGTCAGCCTGGGCTAGAGCGAGATCCTACCTTGAAGAACAGAGAGAGGGAGAGAGAGAGAGAGAGAGAGAGAGAGAGAGAGAGAGAGAGAGAGAGAGAGTCTCAATCTGCTCAGCGCTTTGGCAGGCCAGGCTGAGAGAGCAAGGGTGCATTCAGTATCAAGTCAGGAAAGAGAAAACTCTGGAAGGCTCTGTGTGGGTGGCTGGGAACTGAGCTCCAAAGAGGTGCAGAATAGCATGGGATGCATGCTCACAGACAGAAACCCTCCTGAGGAACTGAGCAGCGAACTCAGCAAGTGTGTTGCTGTCTCACCATGGTATACAGGCGTGCGGACACGCACACACCAACTAGCTTATGTGTCAGTGGCCTAATGACTTCCTTGGTCTCTGCTAATCTTTCTGTTTTTGCTCCCGCCCCTCCCCCATGTAGCCAGAAGTAACCAAATCTAGTTCTTCAAGCACATTAATGTTTTAGTTCTACATTATTTCACCCGGCCGGCCTGGGTTACATTGGTGCCTGGCAAGTGTTGCAAATGCCATCATCACAACTAGAACCGTAAATGCTGCAAGCCGGGCATGGTGGCGCACGCCTTTAATCCCAGCACTCGGGAGGCAGAGGTAGGAGGATCACCATGAGTTCAAGGCCACCCTGAGACTACATAGTGAATTCCAGGTCAGCCTGGGCTAGAGTGAGACCTTACCTCGAAAAACCAAAAAAAAAAAAAAAAAAAAAAAAGCTGCCAAGAGGTGGGAATATCAAAGCAAAAATAGTTTATGAAAGCTAGGAGAAAGGAAAGGAAAAAAGGAGGGAGGAGGGAGGAAGACCCTAGCACACTACAGGGCCTACTCCAGAGAGAATTGAATAATAAAAGCATACCCCTAAATGTTTGTTGAAATACTAAAGGTCCTTTCTCACCACAAGCTAAACTCCTCCCCCAAGCTTGGGGAGTTCATGAATGGGGGGACTCAGCAAGATACTTCCTTTTCATGCAAATTTTCAGTTATTAAAGCCAGAAGTAGTGGTCAGAATATTCAGCAAGACAAAAACAGTATATTAAAAGGACATGGTCATAGTGGGATCGTGTTTTTTTTTTTTCCTTCTCAGACTAATCCCCTTTGACCTTTGATAGAATATTACTTATGAACAAAACAAAGTCAACATGCCATTTAGAAGAATTTTCCTGGGCTTCATTTTTCTAGTTGGTGTCTCCTGTTCCTGTCCCCTCCTAAGTGGAGGAAACCCAAAGAAAACCTAGCTTTTTGAATTGATCAGGGAAGGGAGTTGGGGTGATCTGCACAAGCTATTGGAGGTGAGAAGAGGCGAGAAGTAAAATTAGGTCAAGAGCCCCCATGAACGACAGAGCCGCCTGGAAGGCTCTGGCAAGGCTCATCCTTGGGTTGAGGATGGAAGGATTCCAGAATGCTAGCTCAGAACAGTGACTCCCAGTCAAGACGAAGTGCCCGTGAATTTGCGTTTCTGTCTCCAAGTAGTGGCCTAAATCAAGTCATTTACCTCCCCTAACCTCAATTTTCTCATGAGTACAACAGAGATAATACAACTACCCACTCTTCAAGTGGCCCAGGATGACCAGGAACTCTCTCTGTAGTCCCAGGCTAGCCTCAAACTCGCTGTGATCCTCCTACCTCTGCCTCCCAAGTAGTGGCTTTTCCTTCCCGTTTTCTTCTTGCATCCCAAACTATCCTGTTCTGGTTAACAGAACAGAAACTTCTGGGGAGCTGGAGAGATGGCTCAGCTTGCCTGCAAAGCCCTGGTTCGATTCCCCAGTACCCACGTAAAGCCAGATGCACAAAGTGGCATGTGCATCTGGACTTCATTTGCAGTGGCTGGAGGCCCTGGTACACTCATTCTCTCTCTCTCTCTAATTTTTTTCTTTCTTTTTCTTTATCTTTTTTTTTGTTTGTTTTTCGAGGTAGAGTCTCACTCTAGCCCAGGCTGACCTGGAATTCACTATGTAGTCTTAGGGTGGCTTTGAACTCACCACAATCCTCCTACCTCTGCCTCTGAGTGCTGGGATTAAAGGTGTGCGCCACCACGCCCGGCTTCGTTCTCTCATTTCTTAGAGGGTGCACCACACTTTGCTTCTGGATTACTTCCCTATTGCTCCACGTTTTCAATTCTGCCTGGGAAACAAGGAGCAAGTCCTGCCTGCCCTGTCCTGCACCGCCTTGTGCCAAGGCACTTGGCTGAAGAGCCAGCCGGTGCCGTTTCAACGACATCATTCTCTACACGATTTTGTCGTCAGTGACTAAATGGAATATGGCTTGAAGTTGCTGAAATGGCAAGCAGTGTTTTTCAGAAGAATTCTTTTATGAGTTCCAATGGAATAAAATAGTTCAGTGATTCAGCGGGCTGAATGACATTTCATTCGCGGAGAGGGAGATCCCACTGAAGAGAACACACTTCCCTTCAAGTCTGGCTCTCAGAAAGGTTCCACCAGGTGCAGTGCTCACACTGAGCGCTGAGCCCTCAATGGTCTGGGGAACAGAGGGAGGAGGATGCGGCTGTTTGAATCAGGCTTGCTACATGACACAGTAGCCAAGATGAGAACCTCGCCCCTTGGTCTTGAATGATTACCTGCTTCTTCCTAGCCTCGGGAGAGTTTTGTATTTATTTATAACCTAACTGTATTGCTTAGGTTTTTTAAAAAAATTATATTTATTTTTTGTACCTGTGTGTGTATGTGTGCATGAGCGTGCATGCATGCTAAACATAGGCTAGGGATATGGCTCAGCAGTTAAAGGCATTTGTTGCAAAGCCTCTTAGCCTAGATTTAATTCCCCAGTACCATATAAAGCCAGATGCACAAAGTGATGTATGAGTCTGGGGTTAGTTTGTAGCAGCAAGGGGCCCTGGCATGTCCATACTTACTCATAACTCCCCACCCCACCCCCAAATACAGTGACATATAGAACATGCTTTTAATAACCTTAACTTTTTTACTATTAAAAATAATGAAATGATGGGCTGGAGAGATGGCTCAGCAGTTAAGGCACTTGCCTCCAGTGCCTAAGGCCCCGGGTTTAATTCCCCAGGTCCCACCTAAGCCAGACCCACAAGGTGGTGGCCGTGGTGCGCCCTCTCGCTCTCTCTCACACTCTCTCTCTCTCCTTGAAAATGAATAAATAAAATATTTTAAAAAATAATGAAATGAAGCTGGGTGTGGTGGCGCACGCCTTTAATCCCAGCACTTGGGAGGCAGAGGTAGGAGGATTGTCGTGAGTTCAAGGCCACCCTGAGACTACATAATGATAAATAAGTCATTTCTATATTTATATAAATGATAATAAAGGTCAGCCTGGGCTGGAGTGAGACCCTACAACAACAAAATGAAATCTAATAGTCCATATAGAGCATATGTGAAAATAATAACATGTTTAACTGTCAATTTTCTACAATTTTTTACAGGCTTAAAGTTGCCTTATAGCTGGAGAGATGGCTCAGTGGTTAAAGGCTATTGCTTGCAAAGCATGATGTTTTGGGTTCGATTCCCCAGTATCCCATATAGTCAGACGTACAGAATGGTGCATGAGTCTGAAGTTTGTTTGCAGCAGCAGGAAGCCCTGGAATGCCCATACTGGATCTTCCATACTCTCCACAGGGCTCCTCACACTTGCTTTCTGCAGTCACTTGTGAGACAGAAAGCACAGATCACAAACTGAAGCAGTGGTCTGGCTTCAGCCTAAGCGGCTTTTACGGGCCTGAGTGCTGAAGGATGGTGTTGGTGCCCTCCGTGTGCCCAGATGGCACCTTCCTGGACAGTCATGTTTAGTGCATGTGTTGTCTCTGGTCTAAGCAGGAATGATCTAGAACTTCAGCTGCAGCAGGAACTGTCACTTTCTTTCAGTCGTTCTCTAGCCAGGTAAGGGAGAGGGCTTCAGCAGGGTCTGGGGGAGCAGCTGTGGCTACCCCATCTTTCCCTGATGAAGGCATGTTCCCAAGCACTTTACAGTGATGGTTTCCTCTGAAAACTGTCAATGAACTTCAGGGAGTTCTGAATGCTGAAGTCTCCACCCAAGGAAGTGGGTCTTATTACTCAGACACCAAAAATGTGAGGCTGCAGGCTGATCCAGGGAGCAGTTGTAAGACCTGGTTTGTATTGGCTGTGGTGAATGAGGGCTTAGCATTACACACCTATTCCCAGGAGCCGCATCAGACAGGCTGCTGGCATGCAGTTTGGCTCCCTTACATTTAAAAGTAACAGCATGGGCTGGAGAGATGGCTTGGTGGATAAAAGCACCCACAGTTCAAGCCTGATCCCCAGACACCACATAAAAGCCAAGCTCGATGCCAGCAGCTTGCCTCCTCCCCTCACCACACTAGCTGCAGCTCTGTTTCTAACAATGCTATTTAGTTGATGCTGACATCAGTGAGCTACGTACAGACCTTTCTGAAATGGGAAATATGTCCGTCTCCAAGCATTCACATAAAGTGAATTCCCCACATGCTATGAAGCTTGGCAGGAGGCTCTATTTAAACTTGTCTCCCAGGCAAGAGAGATGGTTCAGTGGTTAAAAGTGCTCCCATGCAAAGCCTGATGGCCTAGGTCTGATTCTCCAGTCCCCTTGTACAGCCAGATGCACAAAGTGGTGCATGCATCTGGAGTTCATTTGCAAAGGATAGAAGCCCTGGCATACCCATTCCCTCTCCTTGGAAATCAATAAATAAATGAAGTAATGTTAGGTCTACATGAAAATAGTGTTTAAAAAATCCAAAAAGATGGGTGTGGTGGCTCATGCCTTTTTTTTTTTTTTTTCGAGGTAGGGTCTCACTCTAGCCCAGGCTGACCAGAATTCACTATGTAGTCTCAGGGTGGCCCTGAACTCTCAGCGATCCTCCTACCTCTGCCTCCTGAGTGCTGGGATTAAAGGCACGAGCAGCTGGGCGTGGTGGTGCATTCCTTTAATCCCAGCACTCTGGTGATAGAGGTAGGAGGATTGCTGTGAGTTAGAGGCCAGCCTGAGACTACAGAGTGAGTTCCAGGTCAGCCTAGGCTTCAGCCAAGATCCTACCTCCAAAAACAAAACAAAACAAAACAAAAAAAATCATGGTGACAGAAAAATCAAAGCTGATGAGATGAGGAATAACTAGAGGATCCCTTTAGGGAGCTATTATTTAAAACTTGGAAAATTTTAACACTTTAATTTTTTTTTTCGAGGTAGGGTCTCACTCTAGCCCAGGCTGACCTGGAATTCACTCTGTAGTCTCAGGCTGGCCTCGAACTCATGGTGATCCTCCTATCTCTGCCTCCCGAGTGCTGGGATTAAAGGCGTGCGTCACCACGCCCGGCCAACATTTTAATTTTTAATTAAACATTTGCTAATATGTCTCTGGGTAAATTGGTTAAGTTATATAAGCAACTGTGGTTTTTGAACTGTTCAGTAATGTAGGCTCAGAGGTGTTGCACTTGCCTTTGGATACACGAGGCCCTGGGTTCAATCCCCACACTGCCAACAAGGGTGGAAAAAAGGAAAATCAAGACAGAAAATATATAGGAAAATTATAACTTTGGAGTGTGACAGTCACGTATAATGTTTCTGTAACCTACAGTCCTCACGCCCTGGATTGTCACAGTAAAGTACGCTGTTTTTCTTGGGTTGGAGACGTAGGTCCAATAAGGAAATAGATCCTCTAAGTAAGTGACTTGATAAAGGTTTGTGACTGACACCCAATGCAACCTTCCAATGTTTTATAGTCACATTGCTCACAATGTCTCAGGACAGCTTGTGCCAGCTGACTTCACAAGGAGGAGGTGACGGGGAAGCCGAAGGCAGTGACAGACAGCAGGCTAGAGCAACAGGAAGAGGGAGAGTAGCACTTCCGACATGACAGCTTGGGTGACAACCTTGCACTCTGACAGTATTTTGGGCTATTGAGTAACACCAGCTTCACCGGAGGCCTGCAATAGTATCCTCCTCTGACACGACACAGCCCGAGAGCGCTGCGGAGGTAGAGGCAGGTGTGAATTCCACATTTTGGAAGTGCCTGTCTGCTGAGCCCTGTGCTACGATCTGTAGGGAAAATGAAAGCCATAATAATGTTAATAATAATAATTATTATTCCTGTCCTGAAAGAAGAAAAATGCAGAAAAGAGACAGTAGTTGGTTAAAGAGTTAAAAGCAAAGAAAATGAAATGGTTAAAAAATGGCTTCAAGGGGCTGGAGAGATGGGTCAGCAGTTAAGGCACTTGCTTGCAAAGCTGAATGACCCCGGTTCAATTCCTCAGTATCCATGTAAAGCCAGATGCACAAAGTGTGCCCTGGCACACTATTCTCTCTCTCTCTCTCCTCTTCTCTCTCTCTTTCTGTTTGCAAATAAATAAATCTATTTTTTAAATGGCTTTAAAATTCTTGGACAGATTAAGAGGGATGCTGACCAAAAATAAGAAAGTTAGGCAATGGGTTTTCAACTGTTACAAATCAGTTTCAGGAGCTGGGAAGATGGCTAAGTAGTTAAAGGCACTTGCTTACAAAGCGTGCGGGCTTGGGTTCAATTCCCCAGTACCCATATTAAAAAAACAAACAAACATTAAGTTGGGCGTGGTGGCTCATACCTTTAATCCTAGTACTTGGGAGGCAGAGGTAGGAGGATCTCTGCAAGTTCCAGGCCAGCCTGGGACTACATGGTGAATTCCAGGTCAGCCTGGGCTAGAGGAGACCCTACCTTGAAAAAACAACAACAACAAAAAGAAGATGCACAAAGTGGGGCACATGTCACATGTGTCAGGAGTTTGTTTACAGCAGTAAGAAGCTCTGAGGCACCCATGAACTCTCTCTCTCTCTCTCTCTTGTTCTCTCTTTCCCCTCTGCTCCCAACAAACAAACAAAAACAACAAAGCACAGCTTCCCCTGGGCCTGGACAGGATTCTGTCAACGCCATTATCAGGTGTGTCAGACATACTTCAATGACTAAATTAGAGTCCAGTCATCTGAGCGCAAGATTTAGGGAAATGAAAACCAAAGCTTGTATATTAAAGACAAGCCAGAGCGGCAGCTTGGGAGGAAATGTAACTGGAACAGTTATGACTTGGCCTCAAAGATGTTGTTTACTGTCACTGCCTAGGAGTCATCTCTGTCCCCTCTCAGGGTACTGGTTAGAACTTTCTTGTCACCTTGCCTGGGATCCTGCCCGCCTTGCTCTTGGAGTACTGAAAAGAACCAGGCTTCCTGGGGAGAAAATGCCCAAGAAGGAAGGGCTAGGCCGTTCCAGGCCCACAACATGGAAATTACTTGGTTGTGACATTTGAAATTCCATTACAGGGCACACCACCTATAATTCCTTCCAGAGCAATCTGTGCCGGCCTGGGGTTTCCTGAGATGAACCTCAGAGGACATTTCAGCTCCCGGAGGAGCTGAATGCAAATGCTCACTTTCACTGCCTGTGTTTGTGACTCACGGAGCTCCCACTCTGGTCCGTGTTTTCTATGGAGCCCACACTGGGCTTCTAACTCTAAGTTACTTTGCATTTAAAAATACGTTAGGGCTGGAGAGGTGGCTCTGTGGTTAAGGCACTTGCTTGCAAAACCTAACAGCCTGGGTTCAGTTCCCCAGTACCCACGTAGAGTCAGATGCACAAAGTGGCACATGTGCACAGCGTGCTCCCTGTGTACACATGCTCGTAGGCCAGAGGAGAATGTTGGGTGTCCCCCATCGCTCTTCCAGGTTAGTTCCTGGAGATGAAGTCTCACTGAAGCAGTCAGTCTGGATGAGCCCCAGGAATTCTGTCTCTGCCTCCATCAGGACTGGGGTCACGGGCACGGATGGTCATGCCTGGTTTTTACATAGTTCTTGGACTTGAACTTGGGTCCTTCTGTTTACACAGCAAGCACTCTTACCCACTGAGCATCTCCCCAGCCCATGGTTAGTTCTAATTTCTGTTTTTACCTCTATATCACCAGCAGAGAAGCCAGGAGACAGAGCTGGTCGGGGAAGACTTCAGTGGCCGTCAGTCTGACCTTGCTCTGGACATATAGAAACGGAGGTGGAGACAGACAGGATAACTCAACACAAGTCATCTGACTGCTTCATTTGGGAGCTGGAAGCTCAGTACAACTTTGCATTTTAAGAGGGCTCACCCCTCAGCCTCAAGACCACACTTTTGCTGAGAAACACAGTGAAGGAAGCATTACAATGCCCTCTCCCGGCACAGTCTAGGGAAGCTGGTCTCGAGCTGCGGAACCGTGGCACGGGCCAGAGGCTACAGGCTATGGTGAGGTTTGCATGGTAGAAACCAGAAACACGTTAAAATATCCCTCCACAAGAGAAAGGACAACTGTGGTATCATCAGTGAACTGAATTTAAATTCACCAATAAAAGTAAATCTGCGGGGCTAAAGAAATGGCTCAGTGGTTAAGGCACTTGCGTGTGGAGCCTGACGACCTGGGTTCGATTCTCTAGTACCCACATAAAGCCAGATGCATAAAGTGGTGCATGCATCTGGAGTTTGTTTGCAGCTGCAAGAGGCCCTGGTGCTCCCATTCGCTCTGTCTGACTCTCTTCTCTTTACCTCTCTCTGTTTGCAAATAAATAAATAAAAATATTAAAAAAATAAATCTGTGGCTTGGAGAGATGGCTCAGTGGTTAAGGCACTTGTCTGAAAAGCCTAATGACCCCAGTTTGATTCCCCAGGATCCGCGTTATGCCATCTGTAATCTGTTTGCAGCAGCTGGAGGCCCTGGTTCGCCCATTCTCTCTGCCTCTCTTCTATCTCTCACTGTTTATAAATAAGTGGGTTAAAATAAAATTTAATAATTAAAAGCAAATCTGAAACATAACAAAGGGGAAAGCAAGTTGAAGAAACACGCAGGACAACTTGAATTTAAGCAAACTGTAACACATGCCCATAGCGGTTGTTGAAGGACAGATGAATAAGGGAGCAGATGATAATATTTTATTTATTTATTTATTTTTAAGTTACTATATTTTTTTTAAAGTTTGGGATCTTTTTTATTTATTTATTTTTCAATATTTTAATCATTTTCAAGGAGAGACAGAGAAAGAGAGAGAGAAAGAGAGAGAGAGAGAGAGAGAGAGAGA
>PVHP010048187.1:0-12605 GCA_004024765.1 Zapus hudsonius | reverse complement strand
GGGTCATTACAGGATCTGATGTGGCAGGGGACTGTCTCCTACACCAGGCTTGGGCTTCTTCTACCCTCTGACTCTCTCTCCTTCCCCAAGTACCCAAGGAGGCATCAGATTTGCAGTCATCAGCAATGCCTGTGTGTAAAATAGTTCCACTTCAGATTCTGCAGCTTAGTCCTTATTGGTGATGTGCTGGGAGCCCGAAACTTTGTTGAAGGGAAAGTTTTCCTGTACAGGATGACTTGTTTTTATTATTTTTATTTATTTTGGTTTTTCAAGGTAGGGTCTCAATCTAGCTCAGGCTGACCTGGAATTCACTATGTAGTTTCAGGATGGCCTTGAACTCACGGCGATCCTCCTACCTCTGCCTCTCAAGTACTGGGATTAAAGGCATGGGCTTTAATCCACCATGCTTGGTTCATTTCTGCAAACTAGACCAGAAGACAGACAGAAGAGTGTGGATCCCCATCCAAAAGATAGGATGCTTGGCTTGGAGGTCCCTAAAGTATGGGGTCCAGATCTGGTGAGGCAAGTGGAGACATTACAAGGCATCCATAAAGTTTTATTTGTACTAACCAAACACTGTTTAGACACTATATCAGTAATAGTATAAGTTACTGTCTCTGGTGTAGACACTTCTGTCCCAACCATTCTTTCTGACCTTAAACCTGCCTTTCCATGCCCTTCTCCCCTGCCCTGAACAATTAGCACCTTCCAGCATACTATGCAATTGACTTATTTCTTCTATTACTTATTGTCTGTCTCCCCCGCCCCAGGAATCTGAATTTCCCAAAGACTTAGAGATTCACCTGTCAAACTGAATTCTCCCTGGCATGGTGCTGTTAGTAGGAGCTGCTCAGTAAATTCTAACTAAATAAACCAGTGCCTGCTTCCTTCCTTTCCAGCAGACCTCACACTCCAAGGAAACAACACCAAACCAAGTCAAAGCCTTGGGATAATTCAGTCCTCTCGAACAGTTCAGTGAAAGTCTGAAAAGAAAGCCAACCAAGCCCAGAACATGAGGCCAGGTAGGAGAAATCAGTAGAGGAAAGACCACTTGGCATGGGAAGCTCATGACTTACTATAAGCAGAGCCTGGCTGGAGTCTGTGTTGTGCATAAGTTAGCTGCGTGATCTTGAGCAAGTCATCTTGCCTCTCTGTGCCCAAGAAACTGTTGCTGCCAGGTCTTCTGCAGAGACCAGGTCTGCATCTTTCTCGTTGCTGCACAAAGAACCTGACAGAAAGCAGCTGATGGCAGGAGTGGGTTTATTTTGGCTTACGGACTCCATGATGACATAAAAAAAATGATGGCCTGAGAAGAGGGTGGACATGACCTCCACCATAGCACTGTGAACAGCTGCAGGAAGGTGTGCCAAACACTGGCAAGGGGAAGCTGGTTTATAACCCCATAAGCCTGCCCCCAACAACACACCTCCAACAAGGTTCCAATTCCCAAACTGCCATCAGCTGGGGATCGAGCATTCAACACACATCGAGTCTATGGGGGACACCTGGATCAAACCACCACAGTCTCCACTTAAGTTGCTTGATTCACCTCGGATCTTTTTTTAAAATAATTTTGTTTATTATTTGTGAGTAGACAGGGAGAGAGAGAGAAAGAGAGAGAGACAGAGAATAAGAATGGGTGTACAGGGCGCCTAGTGCCATTGCAAATAAACACCAGACACATGTGCAGCTTTGCACATCTGGCTTTACGTGGGTACTGGGGAATTGAACCCAGGCCTTCAGGCTTTGTAAGCAAGCACCTTTAACCGCTGAGCCATCTCTCCAGCCCTCAGCTCGGCTCGAATCTTTAATGATTACTCACTTGATTGTTTCTAGTTCTAAAACAGCAGAGCCTTACCTGGTCACACTTGATATTAAGATCCTAAAATTTGTCTAAGTTTGAGCATTTGTGGGAAAGAAACTGAAATAGCATTTCCTGTCTCCCCCTGTCAAGGTGGGCCGCAGTCCTCAGGTGCCCCAGGTGGATTACACCTTCGTGCAAACATCCTTACTCAGCAATGACCTTGAGAGGCGAGGTAGTGGGAGTCCTTCGCGTGCCAGAGGTCAGGTGTGTGCCTCTAATAACCACATCAGAGACCCGAGAATCCAACTGCAATTTCAGGAGCATGGGGAATGAGAAAAATATTGAACTGCTGGGCAAGAGGTGTGCGGCTGCTATTTCAGATGTGTTAACAAGCATGCTCAGAGGAGGTGGGTGGGCTCCCCTGGCCTCACAAAAGCACATCTGGAGGCTCTCTTGAGTCCTCAACTATTGAACCTAGAGAAAGAAATTGGCTGTTTAATTGATAGTCAATAAATACAGACTTCTGTTCTATGGCCTCCATTGAGTAAGGCCTCAAGCCATAGCCTCTGGTGACAGCAAGGACCACACAGGTGTGACATGGAGACACTTCACACCTAGTGACTCCTTCAGGTAGAGACAGTTATCCCAGAATACACTTGGCTCCCACATCAGAGTGGGTAATATATATATATATATATATTTTGATCTGGTCTACTGAAGAGCTGGGCCCAAGTTTGCTATCTTTATGGGCTATAATGGTTCATTAATGAAATTAAGTTCTACAATTATTTGTTTATTGTTATTGTTATTTATTTGCAGAGAGGTAGAAGAGAGGCAGACAGAGAGAGAATGGGTGCACAGGGCCCCCAGCTCCTACAAACGGACTCCAGATGCATGTGTCACTTTGTGCATCTGGCTTTACTTGGGTACTAGAGATCGAACCCTGGTCGTTAGGCTTTGCAGGCAAGTGCTTAACTGCTGAGCCATCTCTCCATCCCCTTTTGATTGTCGTTTTTCCCCCCTTTTGTGAAAGGAATTAGTTTTTCCTGTTCTAATTAGAAGGGTTAAAAGCCTCCCACTCCAGGGAGCCACAGTCCCTGAAGGTCTCAGCCATGCTTCACCTTAGGTTATGTGTTGAAGCTAACCCAGGGTGCAACCCAATTACCTGCCTGGAGACAATAGTCTCTTTCTGGCTGTCTAGCTCCAGAGAGAGAATGGGATAAAACAGCAGAGGTCCAGATGAAATTATATTGAGTACAGTTTAATGCCTTACACCCAAACCTTTCTGCCGGGCAGGTTCTGTTTGGCTCAGTTGGTGACTTACTGAAGGCTCAGAGGTCAAGAGAGGAATTTTTCTCTCTGAGAACAGAGAGCAAAGACAGAAAGCCTCCTGCTTTCACCCCTGCTCTGTTTGAAGAATGGCTTCTACTTTTCCCAGGGAAGATGGCTATTCCTTGCTCCTCTCCTGCTGCTTCTGGAACTTCTAGACCCTTGTGAATATCCATCCCACCGGAGGAAGGGTTGCCATTCTCAGGGCACTGGTCCCAATTTACTGCCTTTCCCTTTCCTGGGGTGGGGGTGTGTGACAATCAGGGGGGTTCCCTTTGAGTTTCAGTTTCAGACGCACCCCAGAACTCAAAGTAAAAATGATATTGCCTTAATAACAACTTCCTGAGAAGCCTTCTTAAGTTCAAAGTGGGTTGTAAACATTAATTAATCAATTCTCACTCCCAGCACTGTGTGAGGTATGAATTAGTCCCATTTTATAGATGGGAATGTTGAAGAGGGTAGTCCGAATGATTCCTTTCAAGCCCACGTGGGCTGTGATCGGGAAAGACATTGGCAAGTGCAATTCCTGCGCACGGTAAGGCTTGCCTGGCTTTTCTTGAAGACTGAAGTTAATGAATGTGCCCGTCGAGAGACAAGAGGGCTCAGATAGCCTGTCTCGCTGCAGTGGCCATCTTGATCTTGACTCTGTAATTATCACATGGAATCCTTGATTTTCTCATCTCAAGGGATTGCCTTCCTCCTATACGACCAAGAAGAATGCAGACCAAGGGCTCCCCGACAGACATCTAAACACCCAAGCCTTCCACTGTCTCCTAAGATATCTTCCTGAAAGCAGACATGATTTTGTGTGCAGTGGACGTGCATGTGTGTGCGCATGTGTAGTGTGTACATGCATGTGGAGAACAGAGAGGTCAAGATCAAGTCCTCAGTGCCTTTCCACCTTGGTTTTTGAGACAGTGTCTCACTAACCCTAGAGATCACCCATTTGGCTAGGCAGCTAGTTCCAGAGACCCACCTTGTCTCTGCCTCTCCGGCACTTGCTGCCCTCCTGGTTTTAACATGGGTGCTGATCCACGAAGCAGATGTGGTTCCTAAATGCCAATGCCACCTGGTCTGGTAGGGAGGACTTAACAATCAAGGAAAAGTGTTCTCATTTCTGCCTTTTGCCCTGAGTCATGCATCTCATTGTCTCCTCCCCATGGGTTCTTTGACTATGCCCATTTCACAGATGGGCACCCTGAGTCTCAGGGGGCTTAAGTCACTTCTCAAAGATGACTAAGTCTGTAAGGAGGAGAACTGAGCCTCTTGGACTCGGCAGGCCAGTTTTATAACCTGTCTGACCCTGCTGTGTGCATGAAGAAAGGTCCTTGTGTTTGTGTACAAGCATTTTACTGATGGAGCCATCTCCTCAGCCCTTGACTTGTGTCTTGCTAATGTAATTATGATGTCATAAGCCACTCTGGTCACTCTCTATACATACCTACAACCATGAAGGTGGGTAGGACTAAGACTGTGGCTCAAGCAGATAGATAGATAGATAGATAGATAGATAGATAGATAGATTGATAGATACAGATAGATAGAGATAGATAGATGATAGATATATAGATATAGCGATAGATAGAGATAGATAGATGATAGATAGTATAGATAGATTTAGATAGATGATAGATGGTAGATACAGTTATAGATAGAAATAGATGATAGATAATAGATATATAGATATAGAGATAGAGATAGAGATAGATAGATGATAGATAGTTAGATATAGATAGATTTAGATAGATGATAAATGGTAGATAGATAGTTAGATATAGACAGAAATCAATAGACAGATAGGAGACAGAGAGAGGTGTCAACAGGCCAACCCATTTGTAAATTGCCATTACATGAATTCGTTTGCTAATGTCGCCCACATCGTTTGTACAGAAGGCAAATAGGCAAAGTGATGGGCCCTTGAGAGCAAGCTTCACCAGGTCTGCTAACAACCTGGAAATGGCTTTTAGCTTTTCTCTAGGTTTTACCTTAAGCCTCCTTTCCATGGACAGAGACATCACGGCACCGTCAGCTGAGACCTGGGAGAAGCTATCTCCGGGGCTCCCATGCACCGAGAAGCGTGGCCTCAGTTGGAAGCCTGGTGATGCTTAGATTTCAGTCTTCCTTCATCCGCAGCATCTGGACATGAGTTGTCCAAAACCCATCAGCGTTTCAAGCGGGTCTTTAATATCTCATGAGCAGGTGATACCATAGTTACCCACACCTGAAATGCGGTTAGGTGGGAAGACAGGGAGGAGGAGCCTCCAGGAGAACGTAATGAATATAGGAATGTGAAGATAAACTGAGGCAGAATGGCTTCAGTTTTTAATCATCATTCTGGAACAGAGAATTTTCTCCTGGCCAAGCCTAACCCTGTTTATTTGAGTCGCTGTGGGGAAGTGAAAAATCAAACAGCGATCCATCTCCTGGACGCAGGGAGTGAGGGAAACAGCAAACGCATATGGAATTCAGCCCTACTGAACTCGCTTTTATAAAATCAGTCTAGGCGATTGCACTGTGTAGACAGTCCTGGGAGCCACTGTGCAAACTAACCTAGGGAGGGCTGTGTAGACAGGAAATAGCACCTGTGGGACATGCAATGGTCAGGAAACATACAAGAGAGACGGTCCCTCAGGAAGGCTCCAGCCTGGCTCTCTTTGGCTAGTCGCTTCTGCCTTGGATCACTGTTCAATTAACAATTTGACTTTATTTATATTAAAACAAGGATTCCTAGTTTATCATTTTGATTTGAAATGGACTCAAAATCACTTGCTTCGTGAATGAGCAGGGTGAGATATAACACGAACCCCAAAATAAATGAAAATGAAAAAAAAAGATATTAAACACAGGAGCTGAAGAGATTGCTCAGTGGTTAGGGTGTTTGCCTGCAAAGCCTAATGACCAGGGTTTGATTTCTCAGTACCCACCTAAGCCAGACGCACAAAGCGGCACATGAATCTGGAGTCCCTTTGCAGTGGCTGGAGGCCCTGGCACACCCATTCTCTCTGTGTGTCTTTCTTCTAGCTCTCTCTGCTTGTAAATGCCTAAATAAAAATATTTTTAAAAAATACAGCAAAATAAAATAAAAAAAAAAACTCTGCTGGTCCATCAGAAGTTAACACCGGTGAACTTAGCACACAGCCACCAAGCTTAGAGTCGAGGGTTTACTCTGTCCCTGGAACTTCGCCTGATCCACGAAGCAGATGTGGTCTCTAAATGCCAATGCCACCTGGTCTGGTAGGGAGGACTTAACAATCAAGGAAAAGTGTTCTCATTTCTGCCTTTTGCCCTGAGTCATGCATCTCATTGTCTCCTCCCCATGGGTTCTTTGACTATGCCCATTTCACAGATGGGCACCCTGAGTCTCAGGGGGCTTAAGTCACTTCTCAAAGGTGAGTAAGTCTGTAAGCAAGAGGACTGAGCCTCTTGGACTCAGCAGGCCAGTTTTATAACCAGTCTTATTCTGCTGTGTGCAGGTCTTGGGGGGGGCACTCAATTTGGGTGGTTGTACTGAGGTGTGAGGGGAGGAATTAATCACATCCTTTCCTTTGCATGGGTCCCCAATGCTCCACAGAAAAGTGAACCGTGCATCTTTGCGGTTTTCAACACTGGGGTTAAAGACTCTCTTTCCTGTTGAACTTGTATGTTCAAGCAGCCTGGGTAACATTTCTGGCTAGCGCCTCTGAGGGCACACCCAGGAGGGGGAAGAGAAAACATGACCAGCCAGGACTCTTATGTGCTCGGGTTGCATCTGGTACCCCAGGGCCACTAGCTTCCTTGGGCTCCCTGGGCAGGACGAGGCCTGGCCTGTTCCCCAGTGGTTCTTCAGCTAGGAGAGACTCATGGAGCCCAGGCCTGCTGATTTATGACTTAAGCTGTCTACTTATCCTCTCGGTGTGTTCCTCCCTGGCAAGTGCAGGAAAGAAGAAAGTAGCTTTCCACAGTTCAGTGAGCCGAGCAAGAGCAACTTGGCCATGGCGTTAAGTCACAGTTATATAACCCCTGGGCTGCACGCCTCCCTGGTGGGGGAGAGGAAGGGGGAGGAGGTGGAGGATGGGAGGGGGAGGAACAGGAAAGGAGTTACTAGCATAGTGATAAGAAACCAGACATCAGACTGGATGGAGTTGTGTGTGTGTGTATTTCCTATCTCTTTCTGCAGTGTTCTTGGAATCTACAATCTGGTCCACTGTGGGCAAGGAAGGCCAGCAGGGGGAATGGGGCTCAGAATGACAGGCTGTGAGTTTGTCTTAAAATCTGCCTTCTTCCATGACTGCTCTCGGGGATGCATGCAAATTAATGCACAAATGCAGCGAAGGAAATGTGCTTTATCAGGCATTTTTGTATGTGGGCTTCCAAAGTCTCTGGGCCTAGAGCTGGCCTCCGGAGACAGGCTCTACTGTAGGCCAGATTGGCCTGGAACTCACTATGTAGCCAAGGATCACCTTGAACTTCTGACACTTGTACCTCCACCTCCTGAGTGCTGGGATTGCCACCGTGTACCGCCATCCTGGTGTATGTGCTGCTGGGGGTCGTGCATGCCAGGCAAGCACTCGACCAACTGAACCACATCCCCAGCCTCACCTCTAAAGTCTTAATGGAAGCAACTGAGAAGATGCCAGACCTAAGCTGGAGCCTCCTGCCAGCTTCTTGGAAGCTCCCAATAAGGACCAAATATGTCCCCTCGTGGGGTCCTTTATTGTGAAGATCTGTCTCTTTTGGCCACAGGAATCACAAGTATCGATGTTTATTTATTTATTTTTTAACTGGAAAGATGACCTATCCCTCCATGTCACAGAAACCAATTCAAGTTGTTGAAGACCCCTCCCCTCCTCCCACCTGCCCCTCCAGCAAGAAAATCGGTATTTCCCACTCAGCACCCCTCAAGTCAATGTGGCCCTAGAACATTTTTCATGAATAATCTTAGATAACAAACACATGGGGAAAATGCTCATTCCTGCAACTAATAAAAAATACAAATTAAAGCAATTTTGAGAAAATAATGTTTTTGTCTTACAATATAATACCCCACTGCTGGTCAGACTGTCACAGAAACGGACAGATTCCAATGCTATGGGTACCGAGTTAGATCAGCATAATTCTTCTCGAAAGAAATATGGCAATTTACAACAAGAATCACGAGATGATTCTCTCTGACCCAGTAATTCTTCTCCGGGGATTTTTTTTTTTTAACTAAAGCAATGATCTGACAGGAGCAAAGATCTCCCAAACTGTAACATTGTCACTAATGATCAACTCTAATCACACGCGTGTGTGCGCGCGCACACACACACACACACACACACACACACACACACAATGCCAAGAGGAGCCTACTGCTTAGTAATTGGAGACTGCTTAACAAATATGGTATACCGACAATAGAATATTACACAGCCATTAAGGTCCAAAGACACAGGGGGGGAATTTTAGACCAAATAACACTAAAATGATAGGATTTTCTATTTTTGGTCTTTTTTTTAAATATTTATTAAAAATAACATTATGCAGAATGTACTCAGGGGTCAGTTTGATGATTATTTCCTTGTCTGTACCATCCATGCTGAAGGGCTTTTGTTTTTATTTTAAAATCAATCTATTCTGACAAAAATCGTGTCCGTTCATGTTGAACGCATGATGCTTTGGAATGTGTGTGGAATGGCTGAGGTGAGCCTGTGCGCATGTGTGTATCGTGTTGGATGGCGAGAGTACCTGAAGCACTCAGGGGCTTTTGCTAAGGACTGTGAACACCAGGAGACAGGGACATGGAGGGTCACCTAGATTGTTCAGGATAGCTGTTGGCATGCGGATGGGGACCCCACTCTGCATATCCCGCAAGGGTGACGGTCTCTGCTCCGGGACAACTCACCACCCAGGTGCACTAATCTAGCAAACCTCAAGAATCCTCCTGTCTCTTACAGAAGCACACCACTGCACCCAGATTTTGATGTGGGTGGTGAGATCTGAACTCAGGTCCTCACACTTTCATGGCGAGCGTTTACCCCCTGAGTCATCTCCCCAGTCCAGGTACTTTCTACCCACAGGCAAACTGTAGAAGTGCTTCTCTGTGTTTGTCTCAGTCACCGTTCTCCTCTCTTATTGCTTTGCTAGATGCCTCTCACATGTCACTCCCGTGCCATCGGCGGCCAGAGGGCATCACCAGGCAAAGGCCAGATCCCCAGTCCAAGGAGGTGGTGGGCCAGAGACGACTGTCAGAATGCTTCAATGACAGATGGAATCAAATATAAACAGCATCTGTTTGTATTGACGAGCAATGATTATGTCTGACAAGATAACCCGTCCCCCGCTTGTACATTCATTACCAAGCTTCTGAAATGATTTTCTTTGTCTGCTTGAACGTAGGGATTTTTAATGAACAGTTTCAGTGTCTGGTTTCATGCACTTGAAAAGTAACCAGCGGTAAGCATCTTCTCATGGGCTTGATTCCTACCCTGGCTGGCTGGCCCAGGACGTCAGCTGGAGGTCTTTGTGCTTTGACACTTGCTGTGGTCACTAAGGCCCCCAAGGAGAGACTCTCAGCTTCCCCCCCCATCTGTTAATAAATATTTCTTAAACATGTGTATGCTGGGGCTGGGAAGATGGCTCAGTGGATAAAGGTACTTGCTCTGCAAGCTGGTCGACTGGAGTTCAGATCCCCAGGATCCCCATAAAACGGATGCAAAGTGGTGCCTGAGTCTGTAATCTCCAAGTACCTGCAGCCATGAGTGTGTACGGCTGGAGAATCGAGCTGCTTATGGGCCAGCGAGTCTGGCTTTCCTAGTGGCAAACTGTGTGAGCCGCTGTCCCAAAAAAAGGTGAAGGGAGAGGACCAACACCCTGAGGCTGACCTCTGGCTTCCACATATGTGCTGTGACACATACACATGCACACACACATGCATGCACAGCACACATACACACATGCACACACACATGCATGCACAGCACACATACACACACATGTGCACACACACATGCATGCACAGCACACATACACACATATACACACATACACACAGGCACATGCACACATACACACATACGCACACATACACATGCACACATACACACATGCACGCACACATACACACGCACACACAGAGGAAATGCATACATAAACAGAAAAGGATTTGGATTATAATTGGTCCTCAGTGAGGCAGAAAGTGGTAAACAGAGAGGTGTGCCTGCCAGGACAAGCTCATGGGTTCTGTTAAATAGACTCATTTGCAAATTAGATTGCACAGAAATGTCAGATGTGCAGCCTGTCTTCCCCTAGGAAGCTCAGGTCAGACTTCCTTTCTCCTTCTCCACCTGAACCTCACAGCACTGACTTGACCTCAGACTCCAACAGTCCTTTCCCTCCCCTTGCCGGGTGAGGGTGGATGAGGCAGGTGAGCATCAGGTGAGGAGGAGGCTCCTGGGAGTCAGCCATCCCAGGTGACAGGCCCTTCAGACCATTCAAGAAGCAGTGGAATTCAGACACCTGGGCGGTTGGCTTCACCATAGAACCCACCTCTCTGACTCTTGCTTCTAGTCGGTTCTCTGCTTGACACATATCTGCCCGGGATTTCTCTTTTAATAAAATATTTATTTTCAAGCAGAGAAAGGAGAGAGAGAGAAAGGAGAGAGAGAGAGAAAGAGAGAGAGAGAGGAGAGAGAGAAAGGAGAGAGAGAGAGAGAGAGAGAGAGAGAGAGAGAGAGAGAGAGAGAGAGAGAGAGAATGACAATCATGCCAGGGTCTCCAGCCACTGAAAATGAACCCCGCTCTGTGCATCTGGCTATATGTGGTTACTGGGGGTGTTACTGGGGTATCAACTGTTAGGCTTTGCAGGCAAGTACCTTACTACTGAGCCATCTCTCCAGCCCCCCATTCCCCACCTTCTTTATAAACCTGCTGAGTTAAATTAGAGTTGCTCCCATGGGCATGGATGAGAGGGTATTTACTGAGTATGGGCAACTTATCAGTGGTTACACATGACTCCCCCTACCCTCCCCCCCACCCCCAACAACCATTAACTGTCAGTAGCTTCTCCAGAAGGTACTGAGTCTCATGAACACGCCACCATTTATGATGGGATGTTACTGGGCTCAGTCTTGTGCAGGAAACCACCACTGCTTTGTTGTACCTGGAAGATGGCCTTCCACAGCACTCCACCCCATCCTCCTGTTCGCTTGTACATGCCTTTTCTCCCCTCCTTTGCTAGTGTCTCTGAGCCTTGGAGTGAGGTGTTTTACATGTCCCGTTTAGATCTGAGCACATGATCGCTACTTATTCTTGGAAATTTTGCTAGCTATGTGCTTGTATTAGCCTCATCCCGTTGCACAAAGAAACTCCTGTGTTCTATCCATCACAGAAGTCTCTTTCTGCCATCTGGTTTTATTCTCTGACACCCTGACATTGTTACCATGTGACAAACAGGAAGCTAGAGGAACAGAGAGCTCCAGGGTCTTGTCCAAGCCAGTGTGTGTCCTCTAGAAAATGCTTGGATTCACGGGGGGGGGGGGGGGGGCTGGTGCAACCCAACTTTCCACCCTAGAGATGTGTGTGAAAATGACATTTCCAGCTGGTATGACCCCTGAGGCCTGGAGCCATGTCTTTTAACATATTCCATGGTGCATCTTGCAAAAGTGAGTTATAAATTATTTTGATGAGACTTTTCTTAAAAATTTTTAATGAGAATTCTTTTTTTTTTTGACTCTCAGAGATTCCCTCACTCCACGCACTTAGTACGTAACAAGTAATTACTCAGTGTCTGCCATGTGAGGGGCTACACTGAGATGTAGAGGAGTTTGTAGTCTCTGGGGGAGACAGACTTCATCAAACTGTCACAACACCAACGTGAAGTAGCAACAGCGACCAGCGTGATGAATGCTTTACCCTCTGAAAATACATTCTCAACATGGAGGGGGGAACGCCAGAGGAGACATGAGTGGGCCTGAACCAGGCAAAGGGTGTGTCAGGTGCAAAGGCCTCCTAAGATGATGAAGAGATGCATACTGGGAAACTTTTTGAGTCCAGAAACCTGAGGAAGAGGGTATCCTAGGTAGGCACTCTACCAACTGAGCTCCATCCCAGCCTCTCACCAGTGCTTTGGGAAGAGATACCCAAGCCCTTCGGTGCATGGCTGGACAAAAGTCATGCCGTCCACCCACAGATGAGGAACAGAGAGACTCATGAGAAAAATCCATAGCAAGTCATTGAATGATGCAAAGGACTGGGTTCTCCATGTGAGTTCTAACAGGAAAACTTAGAGGTATTGTGAGCCCAGTGGACAGGCCTCCTGCTGTGCGAGTCCAGTTTGCTGAGAGAATGATGTGACAGTCACAGGACTTAACAGTGCTCAATTCCTTTTTGTAGTTGGCTTGGAAAGACTCTGCCCTCATCAAAAGCTACCTGGCACCCTGAAGAAGCTATTTCATATGGCCACTCAGGCCAGCATGGACCCCTCACCTGTGGGCCAGACTGAAGAGAGATCATT
>PVHP010048186.1:0-12604 GCA_004024765.1 Zapus hudsonius | reverse complement strand
AAAACGGTTAACTAGTGGATGTGCAATGAATGCTTCTCTAGGGCAATGCACCTTCAAGAACTGGATAGACTAGTACTAAAAACAGTAATTAGTGTTATTGGTTAATATCGACTTAAACTGCTCCAGATCTAAACTGGGAAACAATTTTGTAGTTCTGACATTATTGCCGGTGATGACAGTGGGGGAGGTTGTGGAGACAGAACAGACTGAAACCTTTCCCCCAGTGTGTTCCAGGGTTTTGTGTTTGTTTGCACCTTGCTGGAGGATCGAACCTTGGGCCTCCCAGGTGTCAGGCAGGCGCTCTCAACTGAGCTAAGACCACTCTTACATCTCCAGGTTCTTGTCACCCCCAAAGAAAGAATTCAGAGGTGCCAAAGGAAAGGACTGGGTATTTTACTGCAGGGCTAAAGTTCACACTAAAGGGATGAGGGCTTCCAGAAAGTCACGTGGTCCAGGAATTTGGATAGACTCTTATGGGCAAACTTTAATAAAGGTGGGGGAATCCCAGGGTTAGCTGGAAATCACTCCCATTTCCTGACCATGTGTGGGATTTTAGGAGCGTCATTAGAATGACGGGAACAGTCACTTTTAGGCTAATGATGTGAAGATGCCATTGTGATTAAGCAAAGGACAGTCAGTCATCTTGTTAGTCTCAAGAGGTTCAAGGTAATGTTGTTTTTCACTGTTTGAACACCACACGAATTCCTACTGTTGGGTCGCAGCAGCTCTAGCCTCCAAACAGTTTGCCATTTTCCCCAAGCCTGCAGAGCCCACCTCAATATGACTGCACTCACACACGTCTGTGTTTGTAGACATGGGAACAACCTGAACTCCATGTTTGTGAATTCAAACATGTACACATCGATAAATATTCACCCGGCAATCGCCTCTGCTTTGAAAACCCAGTCCCCACATCAGTGGCACAGAAGCGGTGCCCAACCATCGGTGCATAATCTGTAGCTGAAACCACCCTTTGTGTAGATAAATTTGCCAATTCATGGCATTGATAAAACCAGATAAAGTTGGATTTAGGTCACCAGTCATCCTGCCCTGGGAACTCCTGACTCAATGGGTCACAGGGGAGAGGGTGGACAGTGCTGTAGAGAGACTCAGAGCCACCGAGCAAGGGTTAGGATCCAGGGTCTTCCCAAGAGGCCAAGAAACCTCACCATGACCTCATCTGCCCTTGGCCAGTAGGGACAGAAAGTGGACCAATGAATAGCAGAAGATAGAGCCAAGTGGAGATGTAATTTCAGCAGCCATCACAAAAGAGGGCAGAGAAGTGCTTGAGAGTGAAGGGAAATGACAAAGATCTTCCTCTGTTAAGTACACAGAACAAGACTGGGTTGTAGCTCGATGTCTGAAGCCCTGCGTTAAGTCCTCAACACCCCTCTGTCAAAAATGGGTATTCTGTGTATGGTAGGGTGGTGTTTTTTGTCTTCGATTTTGGGAATAAGGGGGCTCTTCATATATCTAGTAAATAGTCATTTTGAATGCCAATTTTCTACTTAATATATTTAAAAGTCTATTTAACAAGTCTTTATTTATTATGTTTCAACTATAAAGAAAAGATCTTTATCTTGGCTCATGGTTCTGGTCCAAGGTCAAAGGCCTCATTTCATTTTGGCCTTCTTGTTGGAAGATTCCCAAGGAGGTCCAGGCATCATATGGTAAGAGTTTAGAAGTGCCTCCCTATTAGTCTATTATTTCTTTTAAAAGTAATTCTAGATCTCTCTCTCTCTCTCTCTCTCTCTCTCTCTCTCTCTCTCTCTCTCTCTCTCTCTCTCTCTGTTGCTGGGGATCAAACCCAAGGCCTTACCCATGCTAGGCAAACACTCTATCACTGAGTTACAACTCCAAGCTAGAAGTTAAATATATATTTCTTTAACAAGCAGGTTTTGTTCTTCCTAACAAAAAATAGAATATCCTTCGCCTCCGAATATACTTCATTTAGTTTAAATTGCAAATTCCCTAGCACATAGATCTTGAGGGCATAGTAGCCCTAAGAGAGCCATTTCTTATTTGGATAAGGAAACTGTATTGTATCTATCCAAAACATAAGTTGGACTGGGGTAGCTCAGTTGGTTGAGTGCTTGCCTAACATGTATGAAGCCCTGGGTTCCATCCACAGCAATGAATAAAACTGGGCATTGTGGCACATGCTAGAAACCCTAGCATGTGGAAGATGGAGGCAGGAGGATCCGGAGTATCTTCAAGATCTTCCTTATCTACATAGTGAATTTGAGGCCAGCCTGGGCTACATGAGGCTGTCTCAAAATTAATGAATGAATTACAAGAAACACAGGTTGAAGTCAGACATGGTGGTGATACTGGGTATGTGCACACAAGCGTGCTGGTGCGTATGTTCATATACATGTTTATGTGTGTGCAAGTGTACATGTGTGTGCATGTACATATGTGAGTGTATGTGGAGGCCAGCGGACAATCTTGGGTGTCCTTCCTCAAGCACTGTCCACTTTTTTGAGACAGGATCTCTCACTGACCTGAAACTCACCATGATTGCTAGACTGGCTAGCCAGTGAGCCCCAAGGACCCATCTGTCCACCCCCTAGAACTGGGATTACAAGAGCATGCCACCATGCCTAGATTTTCATTTTTCTTTTTTAATGTGGGTTCTGCGTATCAAACTGGGATGCTCATGCTTGTAAGGCAAGCACTTTACTGACCGAATCACCCCCTCAGTCCTTGGTGGTATTGTTATAGGCAAATATTGAAATCTAGAAGACACTTTCTGAGCTTTCCAGGTTCTCTAGCAAGAGTCGAACAGACCTGTGGGTAGTAACAAAAGAAGAGATCACTTATTAAGGGACAAAGGCACTTGAGAGGATGAAAATGGGCCAGAACACCACAGCCACAGCCATTAAATCAACACAGGATAAGCCAGTGAGACAGAAACCAATGATTTCGACACAAAGACCCCTAAGCTCACAACCTTAAAGCAGCCTTAATACTCATCCACCACGACTCAGGGAACTATGCGGAAGAGGGGGTGGAAAGATTGTGAGAGCCGTGGTGGGGGAGATTATCCAGAGGCATGGCCAGGAGACCCTGGCTGAATACTAGGCTATCCATGGTCCCCTGTCACAAGGATTGATCCAGACGACCCATGGAGGAGGTGATCCAGTGGAGGGGGGAGGGGAGGGCAGTGGGGAATTGGGGATAACAACTCATTGTTTGCCCACTAAATGTTGTAACTCATTATGGACAATAAATAAAAAGAAAAAGAAAAAAAAAAGAAAGAAAATGGTCCAGAACAAGAGAAAGGTCAAAGGTTCAGTGGAGTGTTGTGACCCCATAGGGATCATTTATGGAGTGCTGCCCTCTCCTGCACTTGGATACTGAAGGCTTTCTTCATACATGCACTATCTCTTACCTTGCTTAGAAGTTTCCAATCTTTTTCTGTCATGGGCTCTTTATGATGATGTCTACTCTCCTGCCACAGTGCCTACCTGTGATCCCAGCACTTGAGAGGTGGAGGCGGGAAGTTATCCTCAGCCTGATACATGAGATCCTGTCTAAGAAACAACAATGAAAAGAGAAATATATAGTATTGAAAAAAATTCTAAAAACTGAACTTAATCTTTTGCTCTAATAATATAGCCATTGCATTATCTAGTGGGGTATTCCTACTAGGTATTAATGTAATTCTTTTCCTTTTAACTTATTTATTGTTAATAATTAGATACATGAGCAAGTCTTGTGATGGCACCCCCATTCCCCTCTTCTTTGTCCCCAAACTGCTGAGGGCTCTCCTCAGTGGGAATGCTCGAATGGTTCATGGGATAGGGGGTTATGAATTGTATAAGCAGTAACCAGTTTTTTGTTTTGTTTTGATTTTTGGTGTGTGTGTGTGTGTGTGTGTGTGTGTGTGTGTGTGTGTGTTGTAAAGGGGGACAATGCTGTAGATATTCTCCCTACAATGGCTCTTATAATCTTTCTGTCCCCTCTTTCACAAAGTTCCCCGAATCACAGTGGGTGAGTTTTAAGTCTGCTTTATTATTGAGATCTTAAGTCTCTGGATTTCTGCTTTGTACTGTGTTGGGTATCCTCGGTGTCTGTCTCCATTATCCTTTCACAGGTTATCTGACTTGCTGTGGAGGTAGGTCTCTTGCTCATCTCACCACTTCTTCAAAGGTTTCGTTTGGGCCCTAGATGATGAGTTAGGAGTGGGTATCAGCCATCATCTCAGGTTCTATTGGTGACATTGGGTTGTCCGTGATTCTTTTTTAAAAAAAATATTTTATTTATTCATTTTCAAGCAGAGAGAGAGAGAGAGAGAGAGAGAGATTCTGGCTTATGTGGGTACTGGGGAATTGAACCTGGGTCCTTAGGCACTGGAGGCAAGTGCCTTAACCGCTGAGCCATCTCTCCAGCCCCCTGTCCGTGATTCTTGCTGCATTCCTCAGAGAGCTGGCTTCCTGGTGCAAGGTTCCCAGCCCTCAGCAAGTTGGGTGTCCCTATTAAAATAATTCTAAATCATGCAAACACACATTATAACCATTTGCAGTGTTACCAGTTTACTAGGAGAGGTGAACAGTTGTTTTTATATTGTTTGCTTGTTTACACTTCATGGGCTCTGTGAATATGCCTTGTGTTGCACAGTGAAGGATCCTAGTTAGAATAAATTTCAAGCTCCTCTCCAATTCTGAAGGCAGGAATTTAGTGTCCACAAAAGTTGGAAAATGTTGAAGAAATATTGGAATTTTTTTTCATTTCTTGTACAGCAAGAACAATGACAGAGTATGAAGTATGTTCCCAAGAGGATTTGTGAATATTCACTAAGACAAAGCCAGTCATAATCTATATTGGAGGAGCAACTGTGTTACAGAAAACAATTTCCAAACTTGAAATTAAAATAGGAAATAGTTCCTTTCAGAGTCTTAAAAACTCTCACTAGCAGGGTGATAGGGAGACAGCTTGGTGTTGAAAGGGCCTTGCTTGAAAAGCCTGCCAGCCCACAGTTGACTCCCCAGCACCCACGTAAAGCCAGATGCAAAGAGTGGTACAAGGCTGGGCATGGTGGCACATGCCTTTAATCCCAGTACTTGGGAGTCAGAGGTAAGGAGGATGGCTGTGAGCTCGAGACCAGCATGGCACTGCAGAGTGCCAGGCCAGCCAGCCTAGGCTGCAGTGAGACCCTACCTGGATAAACAACAACAAAAGTGGTGTAAGTAGCTGGCATTTGGTTACAGCAGATCAAGACACTCCAATACATGTGCGTATGTGCACACTCATGAATGTGCACACTTCTAAATGAATAAATACAATTTTACAATTTCTCACTAGTATTGAATGCTAGCCATTTCAAATAGGGGATGTCTTGTTCTGTGGATGGGAAGGGGATGATGAAACAGGGTAGGGAAGTGACAAGTGAAGACAAAGGAGAGAAGCCACCTTGTTGGCCATAGACCATTAGACCTGGTCCCTTACTGCCTCCATCATGGCTGAGAGCCTCCGGGAAACCACAGGATCTCTGCTCCAAAACCTGCGCTGTTCAGGCTGTGTCTCCTGGGAGCTACCCAGGGCTGCATCCATATATGCTGGGTTACAGATTTCATACCATGAAGGTCTTTGTTTCACCAGGCTGCCAATGAGGCTTAATCAAGGCAAAGGATTGATTGAGAAAAAGAAAAGGTGGCCCCTCCCCCCAAAAATGTCCGAACAAGCATGCTTAAGATTTCTGACAGCATCCAGCAGAGAAAGAAGAGGAAAAGTAAGCAGGCAGGCTCCACAGTGAGAGTCTGTGAGTAACTGCAAAGAGGGAGGAGTTTCTGTGAGTTTCAGGCCTTTGGCTGGGACAAAGCATCCAGCCAAAAGCAGCTGATTTGATGAGAGGAAAGTGGTTTTTGTTGATGTTTTAGATTTGGGCTTACAGTCTCAAAGGGAAGCTCTATGATGGTAGGAGAGAGAATGGCTTTTTCATCAGCCACAACAGGTGGAAAACAGCAACAGGAGAGTAAGCTGAACTCTGGCAATGGGGAGCTGGCTGTAGCACTCCTGAGACTGCCACCAACAACACCCTTCCTTCAGCAAGGCTCTGGAGCTGGGGACCAAGCATTCAGAACACATGAGTTTATCGGGGACATCTGATTCAAGCGTCCATAAGTACAGTATCTCATTAAGGGGATAATTATTCCTCCCATCTTTTAAGAATCTCTGTAGGTAGAGAGGTGGTCTCTCGGCCAGGTGAAAGGTAGGTTTAGTTGGCTTAACTCTTACGGGAGGGGGACCATAGTCCTATACTTTGGGTAGCTTAGAATATCGTGTCCCAAGGCTAGAGCTAAAGCCCAAATTAGCTTTCTTTCAACAAAAGCCCTTGTACTTTCATCCTGTTACCTTCCAAATAGTGTTTTAAATCCCATGGAGCAGTGATCGTGATGTTTCCCTTTCCTTTTATTTTCTGTCTTAAAAAATATTTTTATCTATTTATTTGCCTCTGTGTGTGTGCACGCACGTGTGTGTGAGCATGCCATGGTCATGACATGACCCACATGTCACTTTGAGTGTCTGTTTTACATCGTGCTAGGGAATCAAAACCTGGGCTGGCAGGCTTTGTAGGCAACCACCTTTCACCACTGAGCCGTCTCCCCAGCCCCAGGGAAGTGGAGGTTGGGTCTGTCCTTTAGTGACCTCCGAGTCTGCCATCTGTCATACTAGATACACTTTCACTGTATTTCTAAGGATTGCTCCCCACTGTCAAAACTCCTCAAAAATCATTCAACCCCCTTTCCTGTTTGTTATGCAAAACAATTCGTTCAGTACAATACAGCTAGGTCAGCACAATGCAACTTTCTCCTTTGGCTGGGGAAGTTGTAAGCCAAGAGGCCCAGCAGGTATTTTTCTTGTTTATAAATATGCCATATGCCACTCCCTGAATAAGAGGAAATGGGAATTTCTCCCTTATTGGTACAGACAGAAACAATTGGGTATGGTGAGGACACAGAGTGAAGTTTGGGAGCAGAGGCCGAGAGATGACGGCTCTCTCTAGATGAGGGACATGACCTATCAGTGCACACCCTTCTTGAAGTTAAAATAGGAAATAGTTCCTTTTACTTTTTAACTGTCTTTTAAATTTTTTATTAATTTATGTATGTATATGTGTGCATGCACATATGTGTGCATTTGCACGCCTGCCAGGGTCTCTTGCCGCTGGAAACAAACTCCAGATTGCACCACTTAAAAAAATATTAAGTAGAAATTTTATATGAACAAGTCATGTGTTGGTACCACCATTTCCCTCCTCCCTGCCCCATTCCACTGAGGGCCCTCCTTCGTGGGATTTGAACCACTTTTTGCATCCATCTTTCGTGAGTGGCTGAGGCATTGAACCCGGGTCAGCAAGCTTTGTAAGCAAATACCCTGTATCATTGAGCCACCTTCCCAGCCAAATGACCTTTCCATTTCTGTTTTGAGATAGGTCTCATATAGCCCTGGCTGGCTTTTAATTTGCTATGTAACTCAGGATGATTTTTTAAAAATATATATTTATTGTCTATAATGAGTTACATTATTTAGTGGGTAAACAATGAGTTGTTATCCCCAATTCCCCAATGCCCCCTCCCCATCCCCAATCAGCTGGATATCCTCCTCCATGGGTCGACTGGATCAGTCCTTGTGACAGGGGACCATGGATAGCCTAGTACTCAGCCTGGTTCTCCTGGCCCAAGTGTGTTGTTACTTGATCTTGTTGTCATCTTATCTAAATAATTTTTTTTGTTTATCGAGGTAGGGTCTTGCTCTAGTCCAGGCTGACCTGGAATTCACTATGTAGTCTCAGGGTGGTCTTGAACTCACAGCCATCCTCCAACCACAGCCTCCTGAATGCTGGGATTAAAGGCATGTGGCACCACACCTTGTTTAATTATATTTTATTTATTTATTTTTTATTTTATTATTATTATTATTATTATTTTTTGGTTTTTCGAGGTAGGATCTTGCTCTAGTCCAGGCTGACCTGGAATTCACTATGTAGTCTCAGGGTGGCCTTGAACTCCTACCTCTGCCCCCCCAGTGCTGGGATTAATGGCATGAGCCACCACGCCTGGCTTCAATTTTTTGTTTTGTTTTGTTTTCTCAGGATGATCTTGATCTTCCGTTCCTCCTGCTTCTACCTTCTGAATGCTGTGGTTGCAGGCATGTACCACCATGCCAGGCTTTATGCAGTGCTGGGCACTGGGGATCAAATAAGGGTTTCTGTTCCTAGTGATATGGAAGAGAGCTCTGAGCAGAATAAGAACTCTCACATCAGGAGCTCTCAGGTATCAAGTTCTTGTCCTCATTAGCAAAGAAGTGAAACTGTAGACTCAGACAAGGGTCAAGTATGAGATTTATTTTAAGCAGAGTTAAGAGGGAGAGCTGAGAGCTGGGCGGGTGGAGGGAGGCGGTGGCAGGAGGATCAAAGTGAGTTTGGGACCATCCTGAGGTTACATAATGAATTTCAGGCCAGCCTGGGCTAGAGTGAGACCCTACATGGTGTGTGTGTGTGTGTGTGTGTGTGTGTGTGTGTGTGTGTGTGTGTGTAGATTAGAGGGAAAGCAAAGTAGGAAAGTACTCAAGCAAGAGGAAGCGCTCCTCCTTCCCAGCCTGGGAAACCAGGAGAATCTCTCTCATGTAGGGAAAAGTCTCTCTGTGTGGAGGAAACCTCTGGGGAAGGGGAAGGAAAGGGGAGGGGCTCACACAAGTGGTTCAGGTCATTTATATGACTCAGACATCCAACTAAAATGAGTCTCATCACCAGACTCAGGCGTGTAGGGAAGAACTTGATTGGTTGAACCCAAGAGGAACACTGATTCAGGAAGGGCCTGATGGGGGCTAAGCCCCAGACATTGAGAAGAAACAGAAAGGTGCTGCTGAGAAGGGGTTAGCAGGTTGATGCCAGGGCAGTCAGGTGGCATCCAAGTTTCTGTGGACCAGTCCCTTGGTATTAGAGAAAGCTGTCTTATTCCTAACCTATGTCACTACCAGGCAAGCACTCTACCAACTGAACTACAACTTCAACCCCGCACACCTGTTTTGTTCTAAGAGTGCCACACTGCACTTGTGACAGTTAACTCCTTCAGGCACAGTTCCATAGACCACCCTCCCCTTGAGTGGGAGGTGTTTCTAGCTAGAGTTCAAACCTAGGTGCTAAAACTGATTGGCCAGGTATCCACCAACCAGCTGTCTCTCTGGCTTACCTGGTGGAGGTCTTAAAAAGTCACTAAAACAAAGTCCAGTCTCTTACTCCTGCACATGGTGTTTTAGGAGAAGGACTTACAGGCCTTAAAAAGGCCTTAAAATCTGAAGGGAAGGCTCCAGATTTTTCCCACATGAACCTTTTTTCTCATGATGGAAGCCCTCTGTTATCTTTTCTTCTGCTTGTTTAGCTAAACAGCATAGATTTTGTTAAAACCTCTCCCACGTGTTCTCTCCACACTGGTGGCTGGAGGTCTCTATAACTTCCCATTTTCCTTTAAATAAAGTCTTCCACTATACCTTATCCTCTGGTGGTCTATAATTTCAATTCTTTAACTTTATAGACAAAAATGTGGGTACTCCTTAAATTCTGAGGTACACTGGAATTAGCTGGGTATTATCTAAGTTTTAATCCCCAGCACTAACTCTGTATCCCAGGCTGGCCTGGAACTTCCTGTATAGCCCAGGCTTCCAATCCTCCTGCCTCCATCTCCTAATGCTGGAGAAACAGACACTTGGAAGCTGCCTTTTCACTGGTTCACTTGGGTTCACAAGACATATGAAAATAGAAGAAAAGCCTGGCATTTTGGCCTTTATTTTGTCTGTCTGCTACACTTTGGCTTGATCCAGACGAACCATGGAGGAGGTTATCCAGTGGAGGGGGGAGGGGAGGGCAGTGGGGAATTGGGGATAACAACTCATTGTTTGCCCACTAAATGTTGTAACTCATTATGGACAATAAATTAAAAAAAAAAAAAAGCAGAGAGAAAAGTCACTGTCCTTAACCTTTCCTCAGGTCATCCTAGATTCTGGAAACAGCAGAACTCCCCAGGACAGACCAGTCTCCCGATGAGGATAATTACCCATGACAGAGAGGCCACACCCTGGAGCAGAAGTTATCATCTCCCGAGAACCCCACATCCCCTGAAGCCATAGGACTCCTGCAACCTCTGCTGACTGCCTTGCAGGACCTGCAGGACCAGAGCTGAGGCAGGAATGGGTGGGACCAACCTTGACCAGCGCTGAGTAATTATGCATACTTCTCATTCTCAATTTAAACTTAGAGCTCTTGTCAGTACCCGAAGATAGAGTTGGGGTCACTGGACTCCTTTCTTTGTTGACTTCTCAATGTGGCCACCTTGAATAAAATTCTCTGCTTTCAACTTAAAACTCACCCACCATGACTCAGGGAACTGAGCAGAAGAGGGGCAGATAGGATATAAGAGCATGGTGGGACAGAATATCCAGAGACATGGCCCCCCTCAGCAACTCACAAAGGAGAAAAAAGCTGGCTATCTCTTATGCAATTCATAACCCCCTACTCCATGGACAGATCCAGTTTGCCCACAAGGAGGGACCCCAGTGGGTGAGGGACAGAGAGGCTGGAAATGGGGGTATCACTACTAGATTTGCTTATATAATGTATCTAATTATTGACAAAAAAAGATATTTTAAAAACAATTCTCTGCTTTCCATCTGTTCTTGTCTGTAATAGGCATCTTGGGGACTGATGGTTAAACTGAGCTTGTTGAGGTCCTAAAATCTCCAGTCAGCCTAGGGTTACAGGGGTTATAGGTGTGAGCTGCCACACTGCACAGACTTTCCAAGGAAACTTTGGGACTCCAACTGTCATATAGAGCTGAGGCTGGTTTTGAGTGTATGTGGTATTAAAGCTCCAGTTCTTTCTTTCTTTCTTTCTTTCTTTCTTTCTTTCTTTCTTTCTTTCTTTCTTTCTTTCTTTCTTTCTTTCTTCTTTCTTCTTTCTTTTTTCTTTCTTCTTTCGTTTTTCCTTTTTGGTTTTTGGAGACAGGGTCTCATGTAGCCCACTCTGTCCTAAAACTCAGAGTATCCATTGCCTCAAGTTCCGAATGCTGGGATAAGAGATGTACACCACCATGCCCAGCTTTTTGTTTTGTTTGAGACAAGGTTTTGCTGTATGGCCCAGGCTGAGCTGGAACTTGTGATCTATTTAAATACCTCCATCCCCAAATTCTGTAATTACAGTTGTGTACTACTTACTACACTCGCCTGCAGTTACTTAATCTTCATTCCTAAATTCCAAGGTAAATTTTCAAAAATATAACTCATTCTTCTTAGCTCTAATTGACTCCCCTCCCGCATTTTTTATGTGTATGTATGTATACATGTATGTTCACGTGTTTGTGTGTGTGTGCAGGTGCACATGTGTGTATGTGTATGTGGAGGTCAGAGGACAATCTCAAGTATTATTCCTCAGGTATGCTGTTCATATCTTTTGTATCTTTTTGAGATAGGGTCTCTCATTGGCCTGGAACTGGCTTGATTAAGCTAGCCTCTACCTCCCCAGAGCTGGAGTTACAGGGACATGTCACTTCTGGGGGTGTAGTTGACATTTAATAAATGATGATTACAATTCTTTTATCTATCTATTTATCATCTATCTATTTGTCTACCACCTATTTATATATATATATAAATATATATATAAATATATATATAAATATATATATATATATATATATATATTTCTGTGATGCTGGGAATCAAACCCAGGGCCTTGAGCATGCTAAGCAAGTTCTGAGCTACACCCTCAACCCCTGAGAGGTTTATTTAATAATTAAATCTGTAGAAAGCAGGAATATTACTCCATAAATTGAGAAACACAGGGGCTGGAGAGATAGCTCAATGGTTAAAGATGCTTGCCTACAAAGCCTGATAGCCCAGGTTCGATTCCCCAGTACCCATATAATACCAGGTGCGTAAAATGGCATATGCATCTGAAGCTTGTTTGCAGAGGCCCTGGTGAACCCGTACTCACTCTCTCTGTCTCTATCTCTCTCTTTCTGTCTTTCTCTCAAATAAATAAATAAAAAGAAACACAAAAAATATATACCAATAACCCCATCGAAGAAGACCCTCAACAGAATAGGGGTGAGGGAGAGGGGATATAAGAATGCAACCTTTTTATTTAATAAATCAATAAAAATATATATTACTGATTTGTGTAAAAATAAATGGGAGTCGTAAATGGTGGCACACACCTTTAATCCTAGCACTTGCGAGGCAGAAGTAGGAGGATTGCTGTGAGTTCAAGGCCAGCCTGAAACTACAAAGTGAACTACTGGGCTAGAGTAAGACAAGGCCAGCCTGAAACTACATAGTAAATTCCAGGTCAGCCTGGACTAGAGGGAGACCCTACCTCATAAAACCAAAACCAAAAATAAAGGGTAAAGCCTGGCATGACGGCTCATACCTTTAATCCTAGCACTCAGGAGGCAGAGGGAGGGGGATCATTGTGAGTTCAAAGCCAGCGTAGGCTAGAGTGGGACTCTCCCTCAAAACAACTACAACAAGAACAAAAATGGCAAAGCAAAGAGCAACATGGGTAAACTGCATTGCAGCTTTTTTTTTTAATGGAAAGCACCCTTTA
>PVHP010048185.1:0-12605 GCA_004024765.1 Zapus hudsonius | reverse complement strand
TAACAGGAAAACTTGAGGTAATCCTGGGGGTTGGGAGGGAGGGAGAAAAGAAGGTATTCTATAACAGGTCTTTGATGATCTAATGACTTTGTGTTGTTGAGTGAATTTAGTTTCTAGTCTGTATGGCTTTGCCTTAGTTTTAATATTTCAAGAGCTGTGCATATTAATATTTATTCATTTGTTTATACCCAATAATATCAAAGGGTCAGAATGGACAAAAGAAATACCAGATAAACTTAAGGAGTCACTCAGGACCTATTCACGTGCTGCTTATAAATAAAGAGTCCAGTTCGTCTAAGCCTGTGGTGTTTCCTGTTCCCCCACCTGATGATCTAACACAGCCTTCCTCCCAGCCTTCCACTCCAGTGACTCCACAGAAGTCCTGCATGGCTGCACAGAACCTGCCTGTGCAGCATGTCTCTGAAAGAAGCCAGTCTTTTCAGCAGACACCAGCTACAGAAATATCTTCAGGTGGGTTCGGGGCTTTTGTTTTACAAGTCAAAGGGGGAAATATGATCATGACATTAATCAGGTTGGAGAGCTTTTCTGAATTGTCAGTTGTATTATTTACTGTCCTTATTGCTCCTGACAAAATCAATTTAAGGAGGTGAGGATTTATTTTGGCTAATAGTTTGAGGGTACAATGTAGTCCATCATGGTGGGGGAAGCATGGTGGCAAGGAATAAAGCAGCTGGTCTTGTGGCATTAGCAGTCAGGAAGCAGAGACATGAGTGCTGGTACTCAGCTCAGGGTTTTTTTGTTTGTTTTAATTCAGCCAGGGACGTTGGCCCATGGACTGGTGCAACCCACTGTTAGAGTATGTCTTCTCATCTCAGTTAATCTAATCTAGAAACTCCTTCAAAGGATTGCAGGCATATGTCAGCAGGACTGTTTGGTTTTTTTCTCTCATTTTTGAGACAGGGATCTTGCTATGTAACCCAGGCTGGCCTTGAACTCACAATCCTGCTTCAGCTTTTTGAGTGCTAAAATTATACCACCACACCTTGCTGTTTCTTTTAGTAATGTCAGAATCTATGATGTTTTTGTGGTAAGGATATTTTCACTTCTTACTAAGTGTAGAATAAATGATTAAAATGAGTTCTACTTCTGAGAATAATCAGTCTAGTATAGAATATAGTGGTTTAGTATAGTGCCTCTGGTTTCTCCATATTCTTTTTTATGCTTTTCAGTTTTGAAGCTTCATTTAGAGTTGATGATAAAGGGTCCCATCACTGGGTTTGGGATGTAGTTCATGTGGTAGAGTGCTTGCCTAGCATGCATGCAGCCTGTGTTTGACTTTTAGTGCTACATGAACTGGGCATGATGGTGTATGTCTGTAATCTCAGCAGTGGAGAGCAGAGGCAGGATTAGTTCAGTGTCCATTCTTAGCTACATAGTGAGTTTAAGGCTAACTTGGGATACATGAGGCCCTGTCTCAAAAACCCAAACTTTTTTGTTTCTGGGAAGAAATGAAACTGGGGAGTGTTCAGCTATCTCACCCTCAAAGGCTCAGGGACCATTGTGGAAGACATGTCAGAAAGAATGTAAGAGCCAAAGGAAGAGGAGGAAGGTTTTGCAGTACTTTCTTCCAGACATGACCTCTCAGTGATTAATGCTACTATGTACACAAGACCTGCATAAGAAGAGGGAAAAGTGATAATGTCAAAGTAGAAGAGAGACTAGTTAGAAAGAAGGGATTCAATAGAGGGGGACTAAGAAAGGAGGAAAGGGAATTGTTGGGAGAGGATATGATCATGTATATTGTCTATATATGTGGAGATTGTCAATAAAAAGTTTAAAAATTCAGTTATTTAGGAAATCTTGCCTGGTTCATCCATGAAATGATATAGACATTGGCCATGAAGAGGTAGGAATCACATCTCCTGAATTTATAAGATCTTTCCCTGGTACCTTGTCTTTTCCTTTGGTCCCAGAATTAAGTCTTTAGCAATTGCAGTGTGTGGATTTCTTGGGGAGTCATTGTACACTAACACCCCGTTGTCTACATGGCTGGGTGGACAGTCTTGAGATAGCAGTAAGCTGATGGGCACAGCCACCCAGGAGAACATGGCAGTGAACAGCTCTCATTTATTGTACAGATAAAGGTTGTTTATATAGAGGAAAAGCAGAGGTAGGGGCATAGGCAGCAAGGGGATTGATAGGGGCAGGGTAGTCTGTGGACATTTCATGAAGCGATTGGCAGGGGCCAGTAACCTGTGGATGCCTAGTTTGCATAGATAAGTTGAGGAGGCTTTCTACGGGACTCTAGATGTGTACTGGATGGCGGTGGCTGCAGAGGAACTGTAACCTTTAGACTTTTATTGTCCAGGCTTGTTATTACAGCTGGGGTATGAGAGCTCAGGCCTTGAATTGGTCTGCTGGGGGGGCTGGAGCTCTAGGATAAGAGGAGGCTTTGGTGATGAAACGTCTACCGGTCTCTCAGATAAGCTCAGAGATTATTGGGGTTTCAGGCCGGCCTTAACTTCCTTTAAGCCTATATCCTCCGTGCCTCTTATCAGGGTCCCACAAGCAATTAGTTATTGATTCCAAAGAAAGGGAGCATGGTATCAAGTGAATTTGCTGCACCAGTTGCAGATGATTGAAAGCTGTATTAGGGGCTGGGAAGGTAGCTCCATCGCCACACATGTGAGGATCCCCAGAGCCCATGTAAAACAAGGTGCTTTAGCACGTGTCTGTAATCCCAGTGTGTCTATGGCAAGGAGGGAAGCAAAGACAGGAGAATCACCTGGAAGCTCATAGGCCACCTAGCCTGGCAAATGCGGTTGTGAATGAGATTCTGCTTCAAGATGGAAGGCAAAGACAGACATCCAATGTTGTCCCCTGCCCCCCCCCCAGTGCTGAACTATATACATAATCCAAACTGCTTCCCAGTGGGATATGTCTTGTTGCTACACTAGAGATCTCACAATAAAATGAAACATGAGCAGATTTGACAAATATTTTTTAGGCAAAATAAGAATTTTTGATGTGCTAGAGCTGGAGGTAAAATGAACAGGAGGAAGGGAAACAAGTTGAGAGCTGTGAGGTTGGGTGAGTGGGAGAATTGTGGTACCACTAACTTTGTAACACTTTGAACGTGTAAGGTGAAAAGTCATTCTAAGCAGAGTACTCAAGAAAATGGTCTTTCCACAATGTTCTAGTACTTTTAATTTCTGTCAAACTGGTGATGTGGCTACCAGTAAATAAAATTGCAGCTTACTATTAAAATGTGTTAACAGAAATTAACAGATATATTCCATTTCTGTTTTCATCAGGATCTATTAGTGGAGATATTATTGATGAATTAATGTCTTCTGATGGTAAGTAATTTATTACTTGTATCAACAATGTGTTCTACAATTTCCAAGCATCATGTGATTTAAGAACCTGTATTTTTAAACTACTATGACTCATGAAGACTCTTCCTTAATGCACTCTAGTGAATTACAGGAATCTTTTAGAATTTCTTTGGTTGCATTTTGAAAAAAAGGAATCCATAAAAAATACTTGTTTTTATGAAGTAAGCTTCACAACTTTTGGCACACTAGCCCTTGGCTCACCTGAAGAGTCTGACCCAAGAAGTGGGCAGTGTCACAGACAACAGGTGGTCTGCAGTTTTGTAAATACCCACCACAGCCAATTTCAAGCTGTCCATCTGCCACTGAACTATTACTACCGTAAACCATGGCATCACCTAATATGAAATAATTCTTAAACTCAATTAGCTACCATATACTAATTATTTTTCTGAGCTTCCCCATTGTGTCAAGTTCTTAGATTCAGAAGTGTGGTTCCAAACAAACGTAGTAAAGACTCAGGAAGTGCTGTCAGCTAATTACAGTAATTAATCACAAATATACTAAACATGTGAGAACATCAGCAAATGTATTAAACTGAGTGTATACTTCTTTCAAGGTGACAAGACACTTTGACCAATGTTTTGAAATCATATATTTTAGTGATGAGTTCAATGAAAATTGTATTTCTCAAGCTAATATTAAAACCCAATATTTAAATTCTTTACTTGTGAATCTTTCAAAGTATATACTAGTCATTGACATTTTTACTTAGTTTTATTTTTCAAGATAAGGTCTTGCTCTAGCCTTGGCTGACCTGGAATTCCCTGTGTTGTCTAAGGGTGGCCTCAAACTCATGGAGCTTGCCTTCTGGAGAGCTTGGGACTAAAGGCATGTGCCACCATACCTGGCTTCATTACTTTATAAATACATATTTTTATTTGCATGTTTGTGTATGTGCATGTCTTTGTGTGTGCCAGGGTTTCCCACCTCTGCAAACAAATGCCTATCCACCTTTACAGTGTCTGAGGAATTGAACTGGAGCTCACAGGCTTTGCAGCCAAGTGCCTTTAACTGCTGAGCCATTTCCCAAGCCCCACTAAACACATATTCTTAAATCCAAGTGTAATAAGGCTAAGTGTGATAGTTTATGCCTGTAATTCCAGCATTTCGGTGTTGGAGGCAGGAGGATCAGTTCACTTGTCCTTGGCCATACATGAGTTCAAGGCCAGCATGGGCTGTGATACTATATGATTGAACTGAAACAAAAATGCAAGTGAATCTGAATTGGTTTTGAGAATATTGTATGCTGTTATTACCCATCTGTAGAAACCAGCTTTGACACCGAGTCTGTTTTTGTTTGCAGTGTTTCCTCTCTTACGGCTTTCTCCTACCCCAGCAGATGACTACAACTTTAATCTAGATGATAATGAAGGAGTTTGTGATCTGTTTGATGTCCAGATACTAAACTATTAGATTCCATGGAAACTTGGGACTGTTATCTACCTCTAACTGTGTAACATTGTAGAATTTTTTTTATAACCTAAGTATTTAAAATAATGAATGTAACATCTTTTTTAGTTCACTGATTCTGAAGTGTTCTTCTAATACCTTCTTTTCTACTTCACAAAAACCTCAACCATAAAAACAAAGGGCTTTGACTGCCTCAGGGGAAAGTGATTAAACCCCTCCCCCATGTAATAATTGCATTCAGTTTCCACGCTGAACCCTCATTGTTTCTGCTGCAGAGAGGAAATTTAAAGCAGATTTCAGGTCACCAAAAGCAAGAGTTGGCCAATCAATCATTTGCCTTTTACTGTTACTGCCACAAAGCTGCATTGCTGTATGTACTTCAAACAGACGTCCACTGCCACTTCGGAAAGATGGAAATGAGGATATGTCACTGTTGCAGTGAACAGATTTTTGTGAAGTGCCTTCTGTCTTAGCACTTTACCAGCTTGTTGACCTCTGACACTCCACTTTCCTAGAGTACAGGAAAGACCTGTTTATGTAGTTAGTTTTCAAAATGTGCCAATGCTTTGTACATTAACAAGATTAAAAAATAATAAAGTTGTATAAAACATAATTTATTGATCTTTGGGGGATTTGATGTAATACTGTATTATAGCTGAGCCATTAATCTGGTAGCTTCGTCAACATTAGCTGGTTCATTTTCATGGTGCTTTTGAGGAATCTAAAGGGAGAAAAGTTTTTAAAAATGGTAAATAGCAGCAAACCAAGTATCTTGTATGTAATTTCCTAATAAGTTCTTATATTTACAGTTGGTATTTTGGAGTCTGAATATGATTGCAATACTATACATACTAAAAATTACACAACTTAAAAAAAATATTTTATTTATTCATTTTCAATCAGAGAGATGAGAGGGAGAGAGGGAGGGGGAGGGAGGGAGAGAGAGCGAGCGCACCAGGGCCGCCACCTTGTGGGTCTGGCTTATATGGGTCCTGGGGAATTGAACCTGGGGCCTTAGGCACTGGAGGCAAGTGCCTTAACCGCTGAGCCATCTCTCCAGCCCAAAATTACACAACTTTGAGACTTGGAAATCCTAGAATCTCAGCTTTCAAACTTATTAGCTGTAATGAAAGCAACTGATTTCTACTCACCAGTTCTTTCTGCAGAGGTTCAAGAGAAAGGCCTTTGGAGAAGTTTGCAAGTTCCTTCTGAATGTCTACAAAAGCTCTATTCATTTTGTTAATCTTCTCATCATTCACAATGTTTATCTGTTAAAAGGAAAAAAAAGCATTAACCCATAATCTCATAACCTTTAAAGTTAAAATATATTCATCCTTATTCCTAAAGACTTTTATTTTGGGGGGGTGCTTTTTATTTTTTTTAAAGGTAGAGTCTCATTCTAGCCTAGGTTGACCTGGAACTCAATTTGTAGTCTCAGGTTGGTCTCACACTCAGAGCAATCCTATCTCTGCCAATGGAGTGCTGGGATTAAAGGTATTTGCCACCATGCCTCACAAAATCTGAAAACTCTTGATGCTACCAAATTATGGAAGAAATTAATTCACACTAAAACTATGGTAGTATTATTCTGCAATTTTGAGTCTTGAATTTTTTAAATAACAGGTTTGTGTGGGTGTGGCCCACATTCATTTTACTGACATAAGTAAACCAGAGTATATGCCCATAGACTTCAGGCTATGGTGCTGTCACTTGAACAAGACCTTAGATGAAATATTCCTAGTCCCTCCCTACAGTAAACTCAGTCCTTCTCATGACCTTCTCTCAATGTATGCCCAGCTGCCCTGCTTTTGAGTCTAGACATCCAGAAGCATCCAGAGAGAATGATCTCATATTTGCCGCCACTACCAATTTCTCTTTAAAACCTTCAGAAAGGCCGGAGAGATGGCTCAGTGGTTAAAGGTACTTGTTTGCAAAGCCTGTTGTCCTAGGTTCGATTCCTCAGTACCCATGTAAAGCCTGATGCACAAAGTGGTGCATGCTTCTGGAGTTCATTTACAGTAGTAGCAAGAGGCCCTGGAGTGCTTATTCTTTCTCAAATAAAAACCTTCAGCTTTGCACCATGTGAGAACACCAATACCCCTTTCTCATTATCACCCACAAACACAACTGCTTCTGCATGAAAGGTTTCAAAAATCTCAGCTCACTGACCACTGTTGTAGCATCACAGATTAGTGATGTTACAGAACCCAGCATAACAGCCTCTTCATCCTCGGGGATCTTTGCCACTACCTGGCCCAGCCATGTATGCCTATGGAGCACCTTCTGCCCTTCCTTACAGCTCCCTGCGCTTTACTAATAATTCTTGATGTTCATGGAAACTTTTTCCTAATTTCACTGATTTTCAAATTTTCATATTCCACTTTTCCCCTTAGCCAACCCAGATTCGCAGGGCCATCATTTCATGACTTCTTTTAATTTTCTTGGTTTTTCAAAGTAGGGTCTCGCTCTAGCCCAGACTGACTTGGAATTCACTATGAAGTCTCAGACTGGCCTCAAACTCACAGCAATCCTACCTTGGCCTCTCCACAGTGCTGGGAATAAGGTGTGCGTCACCACACTCAGCTCATGACTCTTCTACACTGAATTTTCCATATCCTCACCATCATACTTGTTTGGTACTGAGTCTGGAATAAAAGCTAAAGACAGTTCTATCTGACCTACTGGCTTCGTGAAATTTAGAGTCAAAAACTTGATTTACCACTAGCGTAAAATCTAAAACTACTTAAAAAATATTTTACTTACTTGCAAGCAGAGAGAGAAGGGAAAGAGTGATGGGTGTGTAAGGGCTTCTAGCCTCTGCAAATGAACTCTAGATGCAGGCACAACTTTGTATATCTGGCTTCATGTGGGTACCAGGGAATCAAACCCAGGGCATTAGGCTTTGCAGGCAAGTGCCTTACCTCTTGAGCCAGCTCTATAGCTACCTTTATTTTTAATTTTGTTTTTTGAGGTTGGGTCTCACTCTAGCCTGGGCTGGCCTCTAACTCAGTGATCCTCCTACCACTCTTGAGCCTCCCAGGCTACTTTTTGAGAGAAGTATTTAAAAGTATGCCACCTCCACAGACAACACCCCTCCTTTCTCTGATGTTATCAGCTTGTAGGAAAGTTCTCTTACCTCTTAAGAAAATAATCTTTGTCAAATATACCAGGAGTTTTCCAGGCTTGAGACTTCATACTTGTTACTGTAATTAGGACATGCTGTTTCCAGCATCTCCCTGTTCTGCAGTTCAAGGTCCCTACATTCAGGTCCTGGCAGCTATGTAATAGTGTGTGCAGAAAATACTATGTAAAACTCAACTGTACACCCCCATCATGCTATCCAGCTTTATTTCCTTTTCACCAATGAGATCCTAAATTTACTTCTTTTAATGGACTTATTATAATAATTTTTGAGTTCTGAAGATCTGACCACATGTAGTATTTAAACCAGAAAACATTTTCATAAAACTGTTAAATCTACTTAATCATGATGAAGGAATTTTTCAAATATTCTGAAAGACACTTGTCAAATTTTACATTTGAATAAAGTATCATTTATAGGCTTTTGAATTCCAAAATAAGAATTAATGAGTGACAGGCTAACATTTCATGCCTTCATTGTTACCAGAATCTTGAACATACTTGAGTTACATGCTGTTTTTCATAGCATGTTCTTATAAGTTCTAATAGCCTGCAAAGCATAAGGACCTGAGTTCGATTTCCCCTGTACCCATGTAAAGCCAGATGCACAAGGTGGCAGATGCATCTGGAGTTTGTTTGCAGTGGCTTGAGGGCCCAGTGTACCCATTCTGTCTCTCTTCTTTCTCTACTTGCAAATAAAATATTTTTAAAACCCAAAAAAGAATGGATAAAATATTGCCTATATAAGAAAGGCTACAAACTAATGGAATTCAGCGCTGTGGGGCCCTGCTGAGAGGCATGGAGGACATAGGGTTAAAGGAAAGTTGAGACTGACCTGGAACCCTGATAATCTCATCCTGAGACCAGCAGGAGTTTGGCTACCTCCTTCCCCTTCCCTCCCCAACTTCCAGCCACTTGGCGGGCCCCAGCAAGCCCTGATAAGCCCAGGCATTTCAAGGCCTGAGTTTACTGGAGTTCACATAATTCAGCTATAAGGTAAAAAGTCCTTCCAGCTTATCTATGCAGCTGGCCCCTGCCAACCTTTCATGAGACATCCACAGGCCACCCTGCAACACCAATCCCCTTGCTTATTTTCCTGCCTCTCCTTTTCCCTCCTAAATAAAAGCACCCTTTCCAATCTAATAAACGAGCTGTTCACTGCAACTATCTCCTGAGAGTTCTTCCTCTCGCATGCTTACACGTTCCGAATGGGGTCTGTGCACAACAACCTCCCAAGTAATAATCCACAGACCCACACAACTCCATGATCTGACAACTATGTTTTGCTTAAAAACAATAGTCAGCATTTAAAACTCACCTTCTTGAGATTAGTGGTAACTGGTTTTGCTTTGTTTTTATTTTTAGCCTTGAAGTTTTTTTGACTGGCTATATGAAATACATTTCTGGACTTTTGCCCTCTTAATTTGTTCTTGGCCATTGTCTAGAAGAGAATGGAGTTCAATGAAACATTTTACATTGACGAACAATAAATCCCAAATTGTTTCTTGTTTTCAAGCCTCAGTCTCACTGTAACCCAGGCTGACCTGTAACTCACACAGATCCTCCTACCTCTGCCACTGGAGTGCTGGGATTGTAGGCATGCACCCCCATGCCAGGCTAAATTTGTTTTTAAAGTAAAGGCACCAATTAAGAAATTCTATCTTTCTGATTATTTTAAAAAATGGCTACATGAATTATTTCATGTCTCTGACCCTTACCAGGTATTTGTTGCTGGAAATGAAGCATGAGTATCTAGATCTTCTGGCTGAACAAATTGGTACTATGGATACAACTGTTTCTCTCTGCAGCACATGATAGTATTAACTGCCAACCATTCCTCTGCTAGTCCACACATTGTAACACCCTGGTTCCTGCCATACTTTAGGGACCCTCCCCTTCCTGACATAAAGTTTTCCTTGAAGGCATGCGCTCTGAACATTTTTTTAAACGTGTGTGTGTGTGCAGATGCACACACAGGCCTTCTATCATTTTTCCACTTTAGCTTTATTTCCTTGAGAAAGTCTCTCACTGAACTTGGAGCTCCTGGTTTTTGGTCAGACTTGCTAACCAGAGAGCCTTAGTGGTCCTCCTGTCTCTGCCCCCTCAGCACTGGGTTCTGGGCGTGTGTGTGGGTGTGGGTGTGGGTGGGTGGGTGTCTGTATGTGCGCTGTGTGTGGGTGTGTGTGGGCTGTATGTGGTGTGGGTGTGGGTGCTGGGGATCAAACGTACAAGTGCTCTTAATTGCTGAGCCATCTTAGTCCATATTTCTTTCTGGTTTGTTCCATCAAAATCAGTCCTTAAGTCTCTGCTTCCTCTCTCCCTCAAGTTCCTTTAACAACCCCCGTGATATCTGGAGTGCAAATGGCTCTTCCCTGAAACAAATCACCCTAATTCACCAAGTCTGTCTCTTAACCCATCCGGGGAGCACCAACACTGAGCTGTAAGAAGCGCTGCGCTAACACTTTGTGCTGCGGCTCCTTTTCTTTCCAGTCTTCTGTAGAAGTATTGTCGGCATTTTACAGGTTTAAAAAAGGAAGCAAAAAGCTCGCCGGGAGTCACAGCCGGGCGAGAACCCCCGAGCGCCGGTCCTGCCTGACTGTTCCTCTTCCCGGGACGCTGCGGAACCAGCGGCCCTTCGGAACATGCAGCCCGGTGGAGCCGCCGAGGAAAGGCCGAGGGTCGCCGGGACAGACCCCGCTCCCGGCCCACCTCCCCCCACGCGGAAACGATTGGGAGCCTCTCACCAGAGCCGGGACCACACTGAACAGCTCGAGCTGCTGGGGACGCCGTGTGCACGCGCGGGGCACAGGAACTTCCGGGAGGGCGTGTCCGGTTAGGTCCCGTTTGGTCACGGTAAGCCCGCCCCCAGAGCCCTTGCCAGTCGCCCCGTCCGGGCCTCACAGAGCGAAGCCCCTCCCATTCCGCGCAGTCCTCAGCCAGTGTGGCCACGCCCATTGGATAAGGCCCCGCCCATCCTCCGTGCCTGCCCAGTGGCTGAGCGAGCCCCGCCCACAGAGTCCCTGCCGGCCACCCCTTACGGTCCGCTCACACAGCGAAGCCCCGCACATTCCTCGCAGTCCTCAGGCGGCGTGGCCACGCCCATTAGATGAAATCCCGCCCATCCTCCGTCTCTGTCCAATGGATAGGAGAGCCCTGCCCCCAGAACCCCTGCCCACCGCCCCTTACGGTCCGCTCTCACAGCGAGGCCCCGCCCACTAAGCGTCCATCCAGAGCGGTCTCCCGCCCGCAGGTGTGGCTCCTCCCACAGCTATTTCCCACCACAGCGTATGACGTGAGGTAGGGCGGAATTCCGACGGCGCCAGCCGCCCCCATAAGCAGCGCCTCCTCAGGCGAGGATCCGGGTCGTTTGTGCCCGAGCCGAGGCGGAGAGACGCCGCCGCAGGCCAAGTGTGAGCGTCACCCTCTGGGCTTCCGCAAACCCCGCCGGCAGGAGGCGCTGAGCGCAGTAGAAGGATGGAGGCCTTGGAGCTCACAGAAGGCCTGAAGCTCCCAGGGCGCCACCTACCCGTGGCTCTCAGCGCCCATCAGTTGGCTGTCACACAGGAAGATACTAAAGAGGCTTGTTACCTGCCGGTGTGTACCTGTAGTTAGTTATTTCTCAGCATCCACTTGTGAAGTACCTTGGGATGTCCGTTCCTGGCGTGTGTGATGATGTCGAGGTGGATGGCCAGGCCAGCAGCTCCTGCAAGCAATGCCTTAACCGCTGAGCATTTCCCAGACCCCAGGATCTCGACCTCACTCTTTCCTATAGTTTGTTTTCATGCGCACACGGCTGGGTTTTGGTCAGGGAACCTGTGCCCACCTTTCTTTGACCGTCTCTTACCTTCTGGCACAATACAGCATTCGAGGCTCATCAACCTCTGCTTCTTCAATCCTAGGATCCCTCATTTCTCTGTGGAGCCTTGGTTTCTTTCAGTCAAGAATGATTAGAATCCACGACAAGGTCTCAGTGGGCAGAACCAGCTCATAAATGCCCATATGGAGAATCCTATTTCTTTCTCCTCATTCATAAATATTCATACAAATCAACTATTTGCTAGCACATGTTTAACCATGACTTCATGCTCATACCAAAAATTTCAATCAAATATTTTAAGCCTGTTAGTCCCTTCTCTGTCGGTGAGAGTCTTGTGCTCATTTGATTTGTCTTCATTGCTAACACCTAGGTTGCCCCTTCCAATAGGAAGCAAGTACCCTCCTCACCTACATTGAGTTCACGTCCACCTTCTGGGCTTCTGCTATCTGTGGAAGGAAGGAAGGTTGATTTGAGATTTTATCCTGTGATCAAGGAAGCACTTCTTCCCCACCACACAGATAAGGCTTGGTGTGGTGAAGAATTCTCATGGCAGCATAAAAGTAATTTACAAGAAAATGAGCGATGAGGTCTGAGGGAGGTCCCTGGATGAGCTGACCATGCTCCACAGGCACTGAGGCTCCAATGAATGAAGAACCTTCAAGCAAACCACACATTCCGCATCTCTGTGTAGCAGGTACACGTGTCAAACACAAAATTGACAAAAGCAAAAAAGGCAGTATGTGATCAGGTTACAATGTGACACTGAGTTTGTGGCTAAGAGCCAAAAACAAAAAGATCATGCAGTGATTTACTTGATAATGTAAACTCTTAAGCCATCAAAGGCTCAGTAACATTTATTCTCTCTCTCTCTCTCTCTC